>NCKU01001150.1:0-28438 GCA_003675995.1 Dinothrombium tinctorium | reverse complement strand
TTTTTTATATATTATTTTATCTTTTATTTATCTGATTGATCAAATTTTATTTTTAAATCTAGTGAAGCTCTTTTTTTTGCTTTGTCAATTTAACATAAAAATGAGTTCGAGTCACGGTTAACATTAGCTATGCAAATTGAGGTAAAAATTTTTTTTGCTTAATTTCATTTACATAAAATGAACAAAATTCGTTAGAACTTTCGTTTTACTTTTGATTCGCTCTTCGATAATTTTTCTCATAAATTACAATATGATAACGCTTCGGAAAAAAGAGTTTAGAATGTTCGGTAGATATTTTCTGTTTCAAACACTCACCATGCTCATCATTAAAACTTTTTAAATTTTGTTTTTCATATTTGAGTAGAATTTCGCTTGAAAAATCAAACTAACAAGAGTTTTTCAAACTTCTTTTTTAAGTAGCTTGTTATTTCCATTTTTTCGAGTGCTTTTTGAATTTTAAAATAATTTTGTTTTTAAATTATTATTGAGTTCTTTATTCACTTAAAACTCTTATTTTATATAACAATTGAATTTGAGTTTTTTGCAAAATTATTTTGAATTATTTGAATGAAAAAACAAAAAAAGTTTGATTTTGCTCTAGCGAATTTCACATTTTATAAAATATATTTTTACTCACAACAATGGCACCGTTGACAATTTTAAATTGGAAAAAGTTGCTTCTACTTGCAGTCAGACTTCTTCAGGTTAAAACATTTCGGTTTTTAAACTGAAGTTCACACTTTGCGTAGAGAGTTAGTTTTGATTAAAAGTTTGTAGTGCCCTCAGTGTCAGAAAAATCGCAGAATTTTTGCGTTTTATGTAAATAATTCGAAAGGATTTTACAATTGCTTCAGATCATAAAATTTTTTATAGAAACTAACACTCACTTCAAGTCTGTGAACATTCGCTTCGAGCCTAGATTCTCCTCAGAATTTTATCATTGATGCAATTATTGCGATATCCCTTCGAATTGTCGACATACAAGCACAGCAATTCTGCGATTTTTTTTTTAAACTGAGTGTACCGAAAACTTTTATTCAAATTCGTCCGATAGCAAAGCGGGTATCGAGCTAATCTTTCAATATAAACGCTTTTGGCTCAAATCTCTTTCGTTCTCTGTTTCGTTTCGCTGTAAAAATTGACATTTTGACATTTAAAGTAAAAAATTTTCACTCAAAATCGTATGTTCGACACAAATGACTTAGAAATTTTCTATTTGATAATCTTTTTGTCACAATTCAAAATTATAATACGCCACAAATTCTTTATGAGTTAAATACAAGTTAAATCACTTAATATTATAATGAGTTCTATAAAACGATGAAAGTTTTATCTCTTCACAAGCAAGTTCGTGGTTTGCCAAAATCACACAACAGATTCTTTATTTTCATCACTTATTTTGATTATTTTTAAAAAATTTTTATTCAAAAAAGATTTTGTTGATGACAATTTCAGCCTCTTTTTTTGACTCTGTTGGCAGACTTTTCTGCTTCGAATTGCTCTGCATGCTACTTTATTTCTAATAGTACAAGGAGCTTCATATTGTAATGATCGTATTGGTAATACGAATTTTTCAGTAAAAAAAAATTTGAACCAAAAACCTTTATGATGAAAGCGCAGCTCAACTCTTCAACGCTATCAAGCTTTCAGCGTTTTGTTTAAAATATATTTAATATTAAATATTTAAATTATCAGGTCCTCTCTCTGATTTAAAATATCTCTCGACAAGTCATATGAGGGCTCTTTAAAAATTTTTCATTATACATTGCTTTGCAAAAAGAATTTATGAGCTAAGTATGCTCAAAATCGGCGCCCATCACTTGAGTAATTTGCCTAGTTAGTTGACGATTTCTCAAAGAACCATATCATCAAGATATTTGAATGGTTTTAAATTCTAAAAGTCAACAGTTTTACATGTTCATATAGAATCCGTTAAACTCTAATTGTTAAATTTTCAATATAATTTCAAATGAAAACAAAGTTTATTCAAATTTTAAATATTTTTTCATTTTTAATGACTACATGAAGAGATAAAATTTCAAAAATGACGTTAATTCATTTTGAAATTTAATCCATTTTATGTTCCATCCTTTTTATGCTTTTCATTAACTTTTTTACGAAATATTATTTCTTATTTCATTTTTTAAATTAGATAAAATTTTGCAAGCTAATCAAAATAATTAAACTTTACTTCGCTGGTTTGAAACATTTTTTCATTGCTAATTAAAAAAGGAAGAAAATAATTTTTTTTTTCTGTATATTCAGAGATAATATTTGAAAATTAACAAATTAAAAAGATAAAAAATTTTCTCTGTGATGAACAGAGATGAAGAAATATGATTTTTGAGCGCCGAAAAATGTAAACAATTCAACATAAGCGCTTTTTGAAATTTTTATCACTTTCAAAAATTTTAAATGAATAATGGCGAACCACTTCAACGATGCGATCATCGAATTGCAAAAGTTTGCATTGAAATTCAGAACTCTTCAGTAGCTTTGTTTGTACAGCACTCGCTTTGCTTGAAAAGCCTCGAAATCGTCTATCAGTTTCTGACTAAATATTTAATTTAAATTTCTACACTTTTAAACAACAATATTTACAATTTTACTAAAAATAACTTGTTTATCAAAGTCCAATTTTTTTTAGATCAAATATTGAAATTGTGTGCAACTGTCGATAAAGTTTTGATTGCGTATACCTGCAGCCAAACTTAATTTTATACATTCGGCTGCTCAATTATTCACAATTTCGTCGGCGAAAGTAGCAAAGTGCTATTTTCATTGTGATTTTTTTACTTTAAAAGTGTATGAGCGAAAGTTTTCATCTTTGTTTCTCAATGTAAATCAAGAAAAATCGCTCAAGCTTTTATATTATTGAAAGGCTAAAAATTGAATGAAAAATGTTTAGTGAATTCAAGCGATAAATATAAAAAAAATTCTCAATATGTAGATAGAGGAAACAGATGCCCTATAATCAATGACTGTCCACACTGAAATTGTTTTACTTTTATAGGAACGTGCTGTGCAAAATAAAATTTCGATTTTTTTAATCAAATTTAACAGATCAAAGTCATCATAATTCGCGATATTTAATAATTTATAAAATAAAACGCTTTGGATAATGAAAATTTTGTAAAATTTTTTAGGTTAAAGTTTTTAAAATTTATTTTTTCCTAATTCATTAATGTATAAACATTGAAATTGAAATTTTAAAAGTTCATTTATTGATCTCTTTTAAAAAATTAAATTATTAATTAAAAAGATTTAAAATAAAATTTCTTTTATAACTTTTTATAATCGTTTTAATTATGATTGTCCACGATAAATTAAAAAATTTAATAAATATCTCGTCAATAATAATTATCATTGATTATTTTCTTAATAATGATTAAAACTTCTATATAATTTGAAATTTTTAAAAATGATTGGGTAAAAACTTAAGTTTAAACAAGTATTTTATTCGAGCATTGAAAATTGCCTCAAAATTTTTTTTTTAATTTCAAAAAGATGATAGGTAGCTAAAATTATAAGCAATATTTTATATCAAACTCAATTTTTAAAGCTCTAATTAAAATTACCTTAAGCTTTAAAGTCTTCGTAAAAAACGATTTTTAAAACATTTTTTAAATCGCTTTTCTAATATACAAAATTTTTTCAAAATCCCAATATTCTGCTAAAGCACCGAGTAATTTGTTTTCCTTTCCACTTAGAACAAATCAATGAGTTTTTATTTTTATGAAAATATTTATTGCTCAGATCATTTATACGAAGCTCAAACTTAAAACTATCATTCATCACAATGAAAAAATTAAAAATTTTTTATGAATAAATTGTTCAATCTTTTTAAGAACTTGATAATTAATAAAAAAATTAAAATTAATTTAGAATATTTACTTAAATATTTTCCGGTTATACTGTTAACAATAAATATTGAGGATCAATCTTTTGCGCTCGTCTTTTTCGAGCGATATTTAGATTATCAAGAAAATACTTTTGTAGAAAAATATTTGCGTAAGAAAGAAAGTTGTTTTCAACATAATAAAATTTACATTGAAAAATTAATAAATAAATACATTGATCAATTAGAAAAAATCTTCAACTGATTAATAAAAATATTTTAATAGAAAATTATTTCTAAACTCAATTGTGATGATGTTATTTGTTTATTAAATCGCTAATATCTCTTCAATGATATTTTTATTTAATCTTAAGTTCACGAAAGTACGCTTATTACAAAAATGTATTTTGCCTTTAAGCGCTAATTATTTGTTGAAACTAATTATTTTGCATCGTATCATTAGCTTTTGCTTAAAAAAATTACACCTTTGATGTCAGTTGCTCCATTTTGAGCCATTCGATGCCATACCGAGCCAAATAATGATTAATGTTGCATTAAGCTTCACTTGATTCAGCATCAAATTGCGAGTTTTTCGAAAAAATTAAAAAATTAATTATCAAAAAAAAAGTAAAACTTCATAAACTACAAGCGCAAAATTAAATGAAGTTTTTTAACTAATCTGCCCACTAAGAAAGAAAAAAATTTCTCTAATTAATTTTAGAAAGTATTAGACTTTCTCGGAGGGAAAATTTTCTCTCATAAGCCTCATTGTGGCAAGTAAAAGTCTTATTTTCTGTTCAAACATCGCGAAAGCAGCTTTTCAAAGAACAACCCTAAGGTTTCATTTTACTATGGGATAAAATATGATTATGAAATGAAATTCTAGTATGAGGAAACCACTGAAAAAAAATGAAGCTCACTCTTATTATTGCGAAACCAATAATTGCATTTGATGAAATATTAGAATTCGTTGTCTTGCTAATACAATTATTTCACCAAAAAATGGATTTAACAAAAGCTAATTGACATTAATACTGTCTGAAGTCGGCTATGTATGTGAAGCATATTTTTTACTTATTAACGCTCAGGCAGTCGTTCGCTCTTGTAAGCCTTCATAATCTTCAGGCGATTATTTTCGAAAATGTTTTTCTATTCTGTTAAAAATATTTTTTTTTTGTATTTTAGATTAATGTTTAAAATTTATCAACTTGAAATTATCAACGAAAAAAAGTTTTTTGCTTTGTTTTGTTTTATTCTCCATTTTGCTCGAAGCCTTCTTATTCTTATTATTCTTATTCAAAATGAATTGTTTTAGACGTTTAAATGTAAAAGCTAAAAAAAGCATCAACGAAACAAAATCAAAAGCTTTTATCAGAGAACATTTTTTAAAATGTTAAATGCAAATTTATTTTAAAAGAAAATTTAAAATAAAATTAAATTTTTTTTCTCTTTAGAGTTAAATTTGATTCATCTGTCTTACTTATTTAGGAAGAAAATTAAGAAAAGCAGCGAGATAATGTCAAAAGAATTTAAATCTTAAACAGATAAAATTCTTCTTTTTTTTGCCCAATTTACTCGGTGTTCAAATCACAAGTAAATAATCAATTCTTCTAGTGATTCTTTGTTATAAGTTATAACACATACTCTGTAGATAAGAAAATTTTTTTAAAATAATCATTTGAATTCAAACATAGAAATTAATCAAAATGTTTAAAAATGAAAAAACGAATGAAAATTTAATTCCTGAACCATACTAATTAATTAATTAATTTGTTGTTCAAGCAAAATCATTCTCAATGAAGTGTTTGTGAATATTTTTTCGGTTTTATCTATTCAATTTGTAAATGCATTAATGTGATTGAGTTTTTTATTCTTCACTTTTTTGTGATCAAATCGCGCGATCAGTTTGCTCTTGCTTTTGTCTCGTATCAATTCCATTGTGAATTTAGCTATTGAAATTGCATTTCTTCCTATTTTTCTATTTGCTTGATGAATAAATTCTATTGCACAATACGTTCACAAGAAGATGAAAAACATTTTCCACTTCTTTTCGTCGCTGCTATCTGTTTAATTTCAACCGCACACACAATGTCGAATGTAATATTGGACAGCTCTTACATGTATTAAAAAAATAACTTTGCGTGACAAAAAGATTTTCGTACATACAACAATGAAATTCATATTCTCATCTGTATTTCGCTATAATTTGATTTTTTTAATTCAACGTAGCTTGTTATGCGAAACATTTTCAATTCACAAAATTAACATTTGCTTGTGAAAACAATAAAAATGAATTAATAATTTTATTTCAAGCGAAATTTTAAAAAATTATCAATCACGTTAATTAACTTTTAAAACACGCTCTGTTCGTGTTCGCAAATATAATCGCAAATAATCGTATTCTCTGATGAGATTTATTGTATTTTTGAAGAGAGAGAGAGAGAGAGAAATTGCTTTGTTCAGCGAAATAATTGACATCAATTTTATTTTCAAAATGCTCTCAGGCAATACTCTGAACATAGATACCAGCGAGAGCTTCTCAATGGAAACGCTGTACAAATTAAAATTTGCTACAATTCGCTGATTGAAATCTTTTCTTCTTCTTTTTTTATTTAATTACTGCGACCTTACGTTGTCTGATTACATGCACGATAAAGTAGCCGACGCATAAATTACATAGACAGTGTGCGTGTTAGTTTGCGAGCGAAATAAAGTGAACACATTTTTGCCTAACGGCGCATAAGGCACGTAATTGAGTGGCAAACGCGTTGGAAGAAAGAAAAGAAATAAAGAAGCTCTTATGCGACAGGATGACAAAAAACAAGATAAAAAAAAAATTTTCAACCGACACAAGTGATGCAATTAAATTTGTATACGAAAAAAAAGAGCAAAAGCGAATCCATTGAAAATCTTCTGATTCCAGTGAACGAAGCCCAGACATAAACTTTCTTTCTCTTGCTGCACGCATTCGATTAATCGCTTTTATTTTAGTTTTGCATTCGCAATTTAGCTTTTATTATCCTCTGTATTCTACCAAAGCTCCATCACAATGTATCTCTCTCTCTCTCACTTACTCACTGGCTCCGTGTCACTCTCTCTCTCTATCTCACTAACTTACTCAATCTCAACTTACGTTTTATTGAACATAAGAAAACAAAATCATTTAAGAAACTAACGTTAAATTGAAATAAAAATATATAAACAAGAAATTGAAATAAATATATTTACAAGCTTTTCTATTACTTTTCAGTGTAGAAAGTAATCGAAATCGTACATTTAAGTAGTTAAGTGTTATTTAGCTTTTTCAAATATTTACTTCGATTAGGAAAGGAACACGAAGAAGAAAAAAGTGAACAAATTTTACTTTTCTTGTACAACTTTCAAAAAATTTTATGTAAATTTCAATTAAATACATACGAAAATAATTCAAATGCTTTTAAATTTATTTTATTTTTTTAGTTTTCTACGCTCTTGAATACATTGTTACGTTTGAATCTTGAGATCTGAAAAGTTTTTTTTTCAATTCGTTTCAACATGAGTTTTAATACATTTTGAAACAACTAAATCGACAAAAAAAGTATATTAATGCATAGAATATGCTAATGCTTTAACTGAGAGCATTTTTTATCTTTTTTCGTTCTGTAAAATGCTTTCATTTGCATTTTTTAAAACTTTGAAATAAAATTTAAAAAAAAATCGAAACACGAAACTTCGAAAGAAGATTGAAGCGAATTTTGACAACGAACAAAATTCAAATTCTTTTAGATGCTTCGAAAATGTACTCACTTTTGTATAAATTTGTATATAAAATGTTGCTTTAATTTATCTCTTGAAATTATTCAGCATGAACAAAAGAATAATTTATTTAAGACACACGAAATGTTGTTTTTATCAAATTTTCATTATTCGAAAGATTGAGTTACAAAAACCTCTTCGATGATTGCTCAAGAAAGTTTTTTTACTTCATTAAAAATTAAATTAAAATTTATTTTATTTATTTTACTTAAAAATTGAGGTAGAAAAAAAGAAATCGTAGAAAAGTTTGGTTCTCAATAATAAATGAAAATCAAATTTAATTCAACAAATTTAATTAAAAAAATAAATCAAAGTGTGTTAGTTATGTTTGAAATTTATTTTTGCGTTTAACTGCCTTCACTAATCTTCGATACTTTCTTATTCACTCGCTTCAAACGTAAATGCAGCAAATAAAAATTCTGAACTCGAACTTAAGCAAACGTTTTAGCACGATCATGATTATTTTACGCCCAGCTTATTCGTTTCATGTAGTTTAAATTTCATTCAGAAAAAAAATAAGATTTGCTTTTGTTTTGAGCTCGGTTTATACGAAAATCATTATCATTTTAGTAGATCTTTTTAAAATATAAAATAGTAAAGTACAAAACTTTAGGCTATGTGAAAGCAGTTTGTTTCCATTCCATTAAACTACAGTGGAAAACGTTAATTTTAAGCGCTTTCACGGAAATGCTTTTCGTTTGTCAGAATCGTAAAATATCAAAGAACGGGAGCGTAGAGAGAGAAAGAGAGAGAGAGCAGATAGACGACGGAAAAGTTTTTTTTTCTTTCTCTCTGGTTCCTTTCGCGAAAGAACTTAACGACTACATAATAACGAGTCGTAAACGACTTTTTTCGAGTTTTAAAAAGTTTTTTTTTTAAAAAAGTTTTTTAAAGCTGAGAAAAAAGAGTGAGAGCAATGAGAAATGCGAAATAATAATCATAAAATGGAGAATAGTGTCGCCTACATTTAGCATCGATTGTAATTTACGTTGCTCGTCTTTCTTTTATCGCTCCATGTTGTGTGTGTGTATATATTGTATGTGTTTTATGTATAGAAGTCAAATTTTTGCTTCTCTTCTGCCATAAAAATTACTTTCTATGCTCCCGCCCAATCTATTGGCCTGAATTTATTTTTTTGTGTGCAAAAATTTCTTCGCAAAATAAAAGCGAAGAAAAAAATGGATGCGAGAGAGAGAGAGAGAGAGAGAGAGAGGAGATAGAGAGCAGCAAGAAGTGATGCACTAGACTACTTTAGCGAAGTTATATATAAAATTTATTTATGTCTCTAAGCAAATTGAAAAGCATAAAATATTCTTGAAAAGAGTTTTTTCTATGCTCCTTCTTCGATTTAATATGTAACTTGTGTTCGAAACTTATTAAGTGTGACTCGAGTCAAAACTTTTGATGTAAAAAGGAGGATGAAAAAAAGTGCGTACACCAGCAAGTTCGGCATTAATTTCTATCTTTTCGCACCGCATTTCAATTTTTAATATGAAATTGAAAAAGAAGGATTCAAAGTAATTGCAAGAAAACTTTTTTCAACTTCTTCGGAAAGAAAAATCTTTTTTCTCTCTTTGTTAACGCTGTGAGACGCGCTAGAGATATTCTCAGACGCTTCATTTCAGATTTCGTTCGGCGTCACAATTTTTTTTTCCTATCGATCACTCGGTTTTCGCTCGCAAGCACGCAAAGCATAAGCCGAGCATTGAGATTAAAGGCTTGAGGTTATTATTATCAGTGAGTGTGAAAACGAGCAAATCTTACTTATGTCGCTGAAAACAATACACGTTCGCCGAGCTCTCTATATAAGTCACTCGAGATATTTTTGTAGCATTTACTCGAGTGAAACAGTGCATATGCTTCGTTATATGTCGACTTTTTTTAATTTTTTCTGCTCTCTCTCTCATTCGTTCTGTTCAAATAAATGAGTTCACTTAAACAGAGCATCGCAGAGATTAAATCTCCATCATTTTGTATTTCGATCGGCTATTAATCTATTTAATTGTAATTGTTGCAAGCTGTGATCGTGTTTCTTCTCTCAATCGTTTGTTCTACAAAAATTATGTTCCGAAAAACAAAATTATTAATCTCGCCATCGAATTAGTTACATCAGTGTACCGATGATTTGTTCGATTGCACAAATTAACTAAATGATCACCAAAAAAAAACTTTGACGATTAAAGATTTATCAAAGAAGTTAATTTTAAAATTAGCAGCGAATGATTATTTAAATTCAGAGTTTTTTTTCCTCTGTACAATGAGATTAAAAACTGAAAAGCAATTTTTCTTCTTGAGTGATAAATGAAAAACGATGATTAGAGTAAATTTATATTTGAACGAGAAATAATTGGATCGAAAGCAATCGTTTAGTCGTGATTCTGCAATGATAAGAAGAAGAAAGAAGAGCAGGAAGAAGAAAGAAGAAAGTTTTTGGCGTTTTCAAAAATAAATTATAAGCGAGTAGAGTTAAGAGAGAGAGAGAGAGAGAGAAGATGCATCGCTCTTTGTTCTCTCGAAAAAAGCATTTTAAGAATAAGAGCGAACATCGCGAGTGCTAAAGATAAAATAAGTATTAGCGAAAACCTTCCTATTCAAAACGGTGTACGTTTGATTGATCTATGTGCGCTGAACTTTTCGTTTCAAGTGCATACAAACAACGTTTTCCTCTGTTTTCTTTTCGCTCTTTATTCACCGAACACACATAGCGAACATAACACAAACATTGCGTTGCATTAGACGAAAGTAAAAGCGGCGGAAAAAAGCGATTGAAAGCCAGCGCAGCTTAAGTAAATATAAATGAATCAGGCCGAGATAGAAATTCATCGATTATCCTATTTTCAACGAGAATATTGTGAAAAAAAGCTCTTGGAAAAAAGCGATGCGATCGTTTGTAGATCAAGTGATTCATGGATTTTCCATCGCATTTACGTGCTCTTCTATTTGCATAGCAAACAACATGGGATAAGTGAAATTTTAATATTTATCTCGGAGCTAGAAAAGCGAGTTCAATTTGAAAGTAAATTTGAGTGAAAAGCGAATGAGCATCGAGCGCGCAGAGCACACTTGTTAGCCTTAGCCTTTTCGCTTGCTCTACGCGCAGCATTAGGAAGCAAAAACTCAGTACTACCGCTGCTGGTTATACAGTCTCTACAATCGAAGTAAGACGATAATTCATTTTCACATTTTCTTCGAAAATCGTTGCGTTTGGCGCGGCGCGCGAAAACAAACGATGCCATCGAAATAAGTGACCGTATTGCGCTTTACTCGCTTGCGGCTTTTATCATGCCCTGAAAATAAAAAATAAGAAGAAAAATTATAATAAATAACGCTCAGCTCACCGATTTTCTTCTTCTTCTACTTCTCCGCCAAGTATAGATTAAAGAAGCGAAAAGCAAAGATTAAGCGAATGTGGCGAACCTTTACCTGTTCCCAACATTAGTTTGACAGATGAATTTGAGAGGAAAATTTATCGACGCTTTACAAGTCTATTTCATTCTCTTCTTTATCCTATTGCTTCACTCTCTGATTGCTTACTTTGTGTTCAATTCTAACATTTCATTTGTATTTTCATCGAATTGTCGACAAAGCAAATTTTTTGTGTTTTTAATTTAATGATTTCGAAATTTTATTTTTTTCTTTCACTACCAAATTTTAACATTTCATTTCGCAATATTTACATTCGACGAATCGAATGTATTTAAACAAATTAAATTCGCTTAACACTGAAATAAATTCTACAATTTCTTTGCTTGTTGTGCTGCGAATAGCGAGCTAGAAAAGTAAAAAAGAAAAAATAATTCGATTTACACGAGAGTTTTGTTTGCATACAAATGCTAGAACAACAGTACAAACACAAACATCGCATTATCTCTGCCGTGTATTTTCTTTGTTTGCATTGTGAATAATTAGGCTTTCATTGCGTTTGAAAACACAGCTAATGCACAGCATCGAAGTATAATTGATTCAGAGCTTGATTTTCTATTTTTTTAGCCCGTTTTTCGAATGAATTTGAAAGCTGAAAACATTTCTTCACTTGAACTCAATAATTAGAATTCTCTTGTTAAATTTTATTTTTCAATTCAATTCAATTTCAATTTTTCTCATGATCAAATCTTGAGCTGATAAAAAATAAACTTTTTAAAAATTTAACTTTTTTGCTTGAACTCAAACTGAATCTTGAAGAATCATTAAAATTGAATATGAAAATGTTTTTAAAATTGAATTAGAATGTGAAATTGTAGCAAAACAATAGCTTTTGTTGTTCTTATACGATTAAAAATAAATGAGATTCATAAAAATATTAAATTTTAATCATATTGTGGCCTATTTCATTTTGTGGCCTATTTAAAAAACATAAAATAAAAAATTTTCATGAAGTTAATAGAGCTTCTTTGTAAAAGAGCAAAAAATTCAGTTGAATAAATTTTTAAAAATTAAAATCATCTTGAATGTTTTACTTTCATTTGAATAAATTTTAGATTTTGGATTTTGAATATTCAGCAAACACAATTTTTACGATTCTTTGCGGACAGTTAGAGAATTTTTCAAAATTTTTGCAACTTTTTAAAAAATCATTTGGCGCAGCACATTTTTTTAAAGCTTAAATCGTATTTTTATTGAATGGAAAAGATTACAAATTTATCAGAAAGTATGTGAAAATAAATAAAATTCACTAGATGTTACTCTGAATCGCAATAAGCTATAAATTTTTAAGAATTATCTATCCCTGGAAATCTCAAAAAGCAGACGATAAAATTCAAATTAAGCTTTTTCCTTACTTTTCTCTTTTATCTTGATGTTTCTATTCAAGTTGCATTTCATATATTTGACTTCATTTTTTCTCAATTTAAAACTTTTTTTTCAAATTTAAATTAATGAAAATGATTAAGATTTTATTATCAGGAATTTTTTCACATTGTCTACTTGAAAATTTTTCTCTAAATTCGCATCAAAAATCAGTGAGTTGCATTTGCTTGTTAGAGAAAAAATTTTTAAGCAAATGATCGCATGATTAAATTAATTTAAAACTTCAATTTTGTAAAAAATATTCATTGCAGTTAAGTCACGAATGATATAATTAATTATAAAACGAATATAAATGAAGAAAGATTGATTTATAATTTAGAAATAAATTAATTCATTCATAGTGAGCGGAAAGAATATCAATTTTAGAACTCGATAAGTCATTATAATTAAAAACAGCTGATTTATTATCTCATTTTGATAATGATTTTTAAAATTGAAGCTTAACTTTACATAGCACTGATAATTATAAAATAATTATACAATCTTACGAGTTATTTAATTAACAAAACGAAAAATTACATCGACTAAAACCTATAATTATGCTGAAAATCATATTTTTGAGATTATTTGTCACCAACTTTCGCACTTCGATAAAATTTAATTGAGTTAGTTTGATTCACCATTGTTATCTGTACATTACCGTACCTTAAAAATGGAGAAAAAAATGAAATTTTTTCAAGTTTATCATCGGAAATAATTTTTAAAATAAACAAAATTCAATTACTTTTACTTATGATTCAATAAAAATTTCAATTCATCATTAGAATTTCAACTCAAGCGTTGTTGAATTAAAGCGAGCCGAGCGTAAAAATGATCAAACCACGAATCTTTGATTGATCATTATTATTCGCAGTCTGTAACTTTACATAACTCACGTCAGCGTATTTTTCTTTACAGTGTAGAAAGAAAAAAAAGAATAATTCACGAAGTGAAGCAATTTTTCAAATGTAAATTAAGCAGCGAAAAAAAAGCTTCGGAGAGAAATTATTTGCAAAACTTTTCTAACAAACTTTGAAAGCGTAAAAAAAGCGAAATGAATGATTAGACAAAAGCGCAACTCAGATACTTCATTATAAATTTACTAATCATTCTTTCGAATTAAGTTTTGCGTGAAAAGCATTTATGTTTAGCAAATAAAAAAAACGAATTACCAAAATTAAAAAATATTTTCGATTTTTAATATTACTTTAGAAGAAAAAAGTTTTAAGCAAGAAAGAATCACGCGAGAGCAAAAAGTTTTCGTTAAACTTTTTTTATTTTCTTCGATAAATTTGATTAAGTTTGGATGAGAAAAAAAGTTTTGAATTGTAATTGAAAAAAAGATGATAAATTAGAATCTCGAGTGAAAATATTTGCAAGAGTTTGTTGTCGTCGCTGTTCACAAGAACGAAACGCTCGTAATTGTATTCAGTGTTACAGAAGTTAGACGTTGAAATATAGCGAGAGAGACGCGATCGAAAACTGTTTGCACTTCATTTCTTGTTGCGTTGCTTTTTTTGAAAATTGCATCTTCCAAATAAGAAAAAAACTCCGAAAGAAATATTGTCTTCTGCTCTCTCACTTCATTTTTCGTGTCTTTTTTTGGTCATTTTTCACACAAAAAAAACTTCACAAACAAGAATCAGAAATATACATGAAAAAAAAATTCACAAAGGTAAAGATTTTTTCATGCTCTAGAAAATTTTTTTCCTCTTGTGTGATCCCATTTCTTTGGTTTCTTCACTGCTTAAAAGCTTTTTTTTTTCTTCTGGTTTCAAAAATTTAAAAGGTTGACTGCACTTCGCTCGTATTTTGTCAAATTATAAATTAGAAAATCGAAAATAAAAAAAACGAAAGAGAGAGAGAGAGAGAAAGAAGAGTCGATAAATTCTTCTTCTTCATCATCATCACACTGTTTGCTCATTTTGTTGATGAATTATTTAACACTCTCTACACTCAAAATTTGTTTCACTTCACTTTCACTTTTGGTTTCTTCTTTATTTTGAGTTCTTGCTCCATTTTTTCTTATCATTTTACTTTAATCTATAGAGAGAAACACACAAAGCGAGCGAGAGAGAAAGATAGAAGCAAAAAATTTTATTTGAATACGAAATTCATGAGCTCATTGCATTTGATGCACTGCGTTTTATAAATGCGGCGCTAGAGAATAAACGTAAACCTCCTAAAACAAAACTAATTTAATATTGAATAAAAGCGATCGAATCGCTTCAATTTCGCTTATGTAAATATTCTAACATTAACTAAACATATTCAAATTCTTGCGAGTTTTGCAAATCTTTTCATTTGATTTAAATTCGATGAGAAAGTTAAGCAAAATTTTAAAACTTGACTTTCGAAAATAAGCTTTAGAAAATTTTTATTTGCAAGCGTTGTGCAATGAATATTAATTACAAATTTATGTGATATTCTAGTTCATTTTCGCGCGAATATTTATCAAACGAATGCAGAGTTTTTTTTACATTAAAGCATAAGATAAAACTCCCGCGAGTAAACCGTTCAAAGAAAACATGAATTCAGTCGGATTTCACTGTTCATCGGGGAATACGTTTTTAGATTAGAGAAAAAAGTTTTGGTTTCTTTAAACAATTTATATTCATTTATCTTCGCACGCGAAACTTGGCTACAGTAGGCGTTTTGTTATCATCCAAGCATAATGCTAACGACGATGGATGCTTTGCTCCTAGTAACATGTGTAAATAATAAAGATGAGCAGTGAAATCGTTTAGGTGAGAAATTAATTTACCAATATCCTACTTATTGATCGTTGATTTGATATTAAATTCTGAATATAAAAAAAATTCTGAGCAGTTGTTTTATCATGCAAGTTTATCATTAGTATTTTGATTTACTTCCGACCGTTAGCATCTTGTAACGAACGATGTATAAATTTTCATTTCGTTTCATAGAAGCAAAGAAATGCATCTGTCACACACCTTAACAAGCTCGTTAACTTTAAGAGAAGCGCTTAATATTTTACGCTTTACTTTTGCTTGGCTATTTTATGTATTACAAAATTTATTTTCGATCGCGATAAAATTGTCTCTTGGCTATTTACGATCATTCATAATTCTATTTCGCTCTACTCTTTGACCGCAATACTTTAGCTACAAAACTCTGTAGAAATGTTGTTGCTGGCTGAGAAGTGAATTAAATCGAGCGTGAAACAAGTGTTTTCATTGTTTAATTTTTAAGTTAATATAAATTAAAATGAATTCATTGTAATTATAAAAATTTCTAAAAAGCAAAATAATTTGTAGAACAGAACAAATTTCAATTTGATGTACACAAATGTATTGTAAAATAAACTTGTAATCAGATAATTGCGCCAAGAGATGAATTCGTCCATCGAAAAACGAAGAAACGCTTTTATCTAATTTACCAAATTAATTCAATGAACCTATAAGAGTCTCAGGTTCACGTGTATTTCAATTTGTAATTTTGAAAAGAACCACTCATTCGTGCAAACAATTTTAAAGAGTAGTTTGAATAAGAATTTGTCTAGATTAAGTCTCGAAATGTTTGTCTAGTGTTCATTTTAAATATTTAATTTTGGTAAAATTCTTTGCGAATGTGCCGGTTAAATACGCCCGAAAGCCGTTTAATCTTGAAATAACTGACTACTATTTTGCGCTAACAACAAGAAAATGAATATTTAATGAGCAACTTTTATCGAGAATTTAGCTTGTAAATACTTCGATCATTGTGATAAGAGTTCGCATTAGAGCGCAATTAAAGATTAAGCGAATTCAATCTACAATTCATTGCAAAAGTGAGTCCCAATGCAGATTTGCTACGTTTGAAGCAACAAATGCAATTTTTGTTTGTTTGTTTCTCCTCATGATAATTCTAAATTTTTATAATACCTGTTTGCTCGATATTTCGAATGAATTTCAATCTAAATTCAAAAACTTTTCATAGAATATTAATTCAACTTTCTATGTATAGAAATTTATGCTTTTGCATCGTACAATGATCTCGATTCTGCTTGGTTTCGCGAAAATCAATACAAACTTTTGATTGAAACCATAATCATAATTTTTGCTATCAATTTTTGCTCTGCTTTATGTATTCGCTTCTTCTTTATTTTCGCAAACGACTCTTTCAAATTCATCTTTTCCGATGCTTTTTTCACATAAAAGATTTTTCCGAAATTAAATTTTTTTCTTAGAATGAACTGGTTTCAAATGTATTTGAATTATTAAAAAAAAAGTTTATAAGAAAATTTCGTAAAAACCGAACGCTTCAAGCGAATAAAATTTTGAATATGTAGTTGGTATGAGAAATTAAATTTACAAACTATGCACACACATAAAGATTCATGCACGAAATCATTTAAAATTTGAGAAATATGCGCGAATGGATTTAGGATGGAGATGAGATGGGATTAACTTTTTGCTTCTTCAAACAGAAGTGAACGACAAAAAAAAATCAATTTGCATAAAATTTATATTTGAGTTTACTACTTCGCTTGTAATGCGTAGGAAAGAGTGAGAAACTGAATTTTTCACTCGATTCACAAGAGAGAGATAGTGAGAGAGAGAGAGAACGAGCATATGAGAAAGAGCGAATCTCATTCCAAATGTGTCCGAAAAAACACACAAACATTGTAGTCCCATAATACGTTTTCGAAACGCAAAACAAGACACGGCAGCGCAATGACAGTGAAATATCATGATTAATGCGCAAATTACCATGCCACATCGTCTAAATTGCTATTTAACATTCAAGTGAGTTTGTTGTGTGGTCAGTGTACTCTTGCATGATAAAAAATTGTTTTTTGACTTCGGTTTTTCTATTTGTGACTCATGTTATTCGAGTATGTGAGCATGCAAACACTTCTAATTTGCTGATAATCGCCATAATTAGATAAAAAATTTTCATAGCCAGTAAAGTCACGTTGTTAATCTCATCATTTATTCAATGCTTTGAATTTTCTTGAAAAAAAAGAAAAAGAAAAACGAGAAAAATTCTAATCGCTGTAGATCAATCAAAGGAATCGAAAAATTTTCATTTTTTTATTGAGAATTATGCAAAAAAGAAGTCGAGTTAAAGTTATTTTTGCATCTTTTTAAAATTCAAATGCGATAAAGCTTTTAAACTCATAAAATTGTATTACTTAAGCGGTTTGAGAAAAGTGTAAAGCTTTCTTACACTAGAATCTCTCATACTAGCAAAAAAAAAAAAAATTCTTAAAAGCGTCCTTTCACGTAAATCATCGTTTATTTAATTTGCATTCAAAAATTTTCACTGCCTTTTGCACAGTTTTGACACAAAAAAATCGCTTGCGTGCGAAGAGGGCAAAAAAACAAAATTTTTTCATTACACTCACGATGATGATTTTAAATTTAATGCTTCCTACGTGTTTCAGCGATAATTATCGGCTTCATTGCTTAAGGAGAAAAAAAATTTTTTTTTTGTATCGTCGCTTTGTGTGTATTTATATCCAAAAGCTAAAGTGCCACTGCATCGGTTTGATAGTGTAAAAATTGTTTTTCTTTCTCTTTCACTTTAATTCAATAAAAGAAAAAAGCTTTTTGAATCTGCGAGTGAGATTAAAGTGAGGTAGCAAACAAACAAACAAATAGTAATTGAGCGAAAAGAAAATAAGAATAGCCATTAGAAAGTAGAAATTCAACGTGATGCGAATTTAAGTTTTGTTTAAAGAAGCAGCAGCCGAGGACGAGGGATTTGAAATTAGCCCCATGCGAGTGATGTTTTCAGTTTTACTCTCATTTCACTTTCGCTGTTCCTCTTTTAGATTTTCGCGTTTCTTTTTTTAAATTAAAACGAAAAAAGGCAAAAGAAAAGAAGAATCGCGAGAAAGGATATTAGAAAAAAAAAGTTTAATTTCCTAGGTTTTGTTTGCTCTCACTACCTCTTTTCTTCGCACCGCTGTTTGTGCTTTCATCTCGCTCGCTGTTTGTGACTTTTCTATTGTTTTATAGGATTTTGATATTTTATTTATTTTTGCTGATGGGCGTTTGTTCGCAAATATTGAAAAATTAAACTTTAATTTTTCGAAGAAGCGAAAATGTGAAAGCAGAGCAAAGAAAGTAAAAATTGAAAAATTTTTAATTCGCAATTTTTAACAAATTTTTGTTAAGTGTTCTCGAACAAATAAATGTCAACAAACTCATTGAAAAGTGCTTAGAGAGAAATAATAAAAAAAAATTCACTTTACTTCTCTTCGCTTTTCTTGCGTCGAAAAATTTGAAACTTTTCTTTAAAACAAAAGCAATTTCAGTTTGATTTAATAAAGAAACTTCTTTTCTGTCTGCTCTCTCTTTCTCTGTCCTACTCAAAGAATTGAATCAAAAAAAGTTTTTTAAAAGTTTTGTTGTTGTTGTTATTTTGCCTTTCATTTCGTTAAGAGAATCATCGTTTAAAAGTGAAGTGCATGAAGATGAAGAGCGTAAGACGAAGCGAAAGAAGAAGAAGAAGAAATTAATTTTGCTCAAAATTCAATTTTATCATATGTTTAAAAACGAAAGTTGATAAATTAAAAAGTGAAAAACAAGAAGCAGTTCGGCATAATTAAAAAAACATTGCGAATATTCTGTCAGTTAAAATAACAGCGTCAGCGAAAAAAAAAGTTACGCAAGAAAAAAAATGTTTGAGCAGCGAAAAAGTGATGAGAGAGAGAGCGAGAGAAGTGAAGTGGGAAGAGAAATGAACCTGCGCACCGTTTGTAATTTTAAACCTTGTTAGCGAAGCTGATGAACAGATGGAAAATTGAATATTTTGAATATTGACAGGTAGAATGAATAAAAAAAGAAACAATTTTCAAGTGCAGAGCATTGAACAGTAGAGACTGAAACTGGAGATAGCAAACGTATTTATGAACACTTCTTGAGAAAAATAAAAATTTAAAATTTGAAAAAATGTATTTCTCACGAAAGATACGCAGATGAGGTAATGAAAATTTAAACTTTTGCCTTAAAACAAAGAGCGCAAAAAAAGATTTTTCAAAGAAACAAAGTTTTGCACTTTTACAGGTAAAACGAACGCGTGAAAAACGCGAATTCGTGGAAAACAACGGCGAGCAAGAACAAAAAAATACGCACACCCAATTTCGCATCGCTAGACATTGAAAAAAAATTGTTTTCGAATCGCGTTTCGCTTGCTAGCTGTACCTACGTAGTAACACAGTTCCCGCTCACTCGCAGCTAACTTGTGCTCGCCCTCTTCACCCTTCTCGCAACAAAGAATATCAGCAGCCACGGTCGCCGCTTCACCTGTGGTGTGAGCGCACACCGCGTTCGTATCTCGCCCCTTTCTTCATCCGCAGACGAAAGTGAAGCTCGACGGAACAAAAGCGAAGTGAGTAGACACGCTCGCACATTAGTCGACTCTCTCTATCTCTCTATCGCTCGCTATAAGCCGCATTTTCTAATCTTTGCTCTCTCGTTCACTTTTTCAAAAACGATTCGAGGGCTCAGGAGAGAACAGCGAGCGAAAAACGCAAGCGCACACGAGCCAATAGCAGTGAGCCGAGTCGGAGAGAGAGAGTTTGCGAACCGAACCGAACGTGCGTTTCGTCTCGCCGCTGTTTCGCTACTCGTAAAACCGAACGCGAAAACGCCGCGCGTTTATCTCTCACTCTTCTCTTCTCTTCTCTTCTCTTCTCATCAATCTTAAACTTAATTTCAGCGCATTTTGTAAACATTATGTGAACTGAAAAATTTTACGATTTGAAAGAAAAAATTTTTTTATCGGCTTGTTGAGAAATTATTTTCCGCGAACTGTACTCTGTTTTCTACGTCTGAAAAGCTTTTTAAAAATATTGCCGTTTGATCTTTAAACAATAATTAACGATCTAATTGAAGAAGGTAACGCCTTTTGAATCGAGTGTTGGTTTTAAAAAATTTTTTCTCTTCAACCTTCTCAGTGTGTGCTGTCGTAATTATTTTTTTTCTCGAAACGAAAATTTCATCTAATCGAGCGTGTACCGAGCAAACATTTCACACGTTTTGAAAACTGATTTTTTCAAAACTTTGTCCACTTTTTTTCACTTTTCTGAACGTTGAGAAACTGAAAAAAAATTTTTTTGTTCATTCAACGAGCGAAGCTCTTCTCATCAACTAAAGGTATGTGTGAAAAGTATTTTCGATTTTGAATTTAAAATAAATTTTCTAAAGTGAGTAAAA
The DNA here is from genome assembly GCA_003675995.1 of Dinothrombium tinctorium. Taxonomy (NCBI): domain Eukaryota; kingdom Metazoa; phylum Arthropoda; class Arachnida; order Trombidiformes; family Trombidiidae; genus Dinothrombium; species Dinothrombium tinctorium. The sequence goes on along the minus strand of NCKU01001150.1, from coordinate 7,852 downwards.
GTGTTAATTTGAATTTAATTTTAAATTAAGCGAAAAGATAAAATTTCGAAATGCTCGTCGCATTTAAAACGCAAATGTTTCTAAATTAATTTTTTTGCTTACTTCGTCTGCTCGCCTTTTCTCTCTCTTCTTTTCTGTTTCGAGTTCTTAAACTTCAAGCGTAAGGTGAACAGTGGGCGGTGTTAACATTCTAGTTAGGTATTTACCAGTCGTTGAATATAAAGCACAAGTTAAGGCCAAAAGCGATCGTTTTCAGTTTGAATTTTTTTTTTCGATATTCTTTTCTATTCTCGCTGACTTGTTTTAATCCGAAACGAGAGTGAAAAGCGTGCGCATTTTATATAATCGCTAGCAAAACAAAATTATTGTCATTTTGAATTTTTTATTTTATTCAAAAAGCAAAAGACGTATTATCTTCGTAGTTCGTATTATTTTCAGAACAAAAAAAAGACTTTATTACATCACGCGTAAAGCGACTTTTTTTTATAAAGTAGTTAAAAATTTTTACGCTCATTAAATGAATCGCTGGTTCTTCCTACCGAGCTGGTCAGCTTTGAACAAATTAAATTTTCTAGCGCAATATTTCTTGCTTTGCGAGTGTACAAAAACCAAAAAATATGGAATCTAAAAAAAAGTGAAGTAACAAGGCGTTTTCAGTTTTAAGCGCAATGCTTTGCTCGTTTCGCTTTTTCGTGCAGAGACAGTTTGTTACTATGAAATTTATATGCCTAAATAAATGCACGCAAGCATATAGAAGCGAGAAAAAATTTTCTTTTCTTTATGATGCTAAAAAGCTTTTTTTAACGGATATATTACATTTATAAACAGGTGAAGTGAGAAAAGCAGGTTAGCAAAATTTACTGTTCAAGTTTAAAAGTTAGTTTATCATTGAAAATACGATCGAAAAAGTGTTTCGATTAAATTTTTTTTTTCAACATCATCTTTGTATATCGTACACGACAAAACACGTATTATGGTTACTAAGCTAGTTAGTCAGTTGTCGATTAATAAATTTCTACCTACGCATGCAACTTTTAATTCTCGTTCGTCTGTCTCGCTCGCTGTGCTCCGAGTCTGAGCGCTCGTTTAAACAATGAGAATAACACGTTGGTCGATCATTAAGCGAATAAGAGAGTTTTCGAAATGAGTTAGCAAAGCTTGCGAATGAAATAAAAGCTGCGAGTGAACGAAAGTAGAGAACATTAATATTTATAAAGTCAGGCTGCCTTTTTTTGTGGTTGTTCACTCGAAAAGCATTTAATAAACAAGCGACACAAGAAAGAAGGCGAACGCTTATTTTCATAATGAAGTAAACAGGTGCAAAATGATTTTTTAAACACTATTACCCATTTATATATTATACAAGTAATATTGTACTCGCCGTATAAAATGTGTGTTTTTTTGTATATTTCGTTGCTGAAAAATGAGATTTTATATGTATGACAGGCATATACTCGAGAGTAAAATTTATGATAGTTTACGTTCAACGATTTTTTTTTATTCTCTCTCTTATTATTCTTCTTACTCGATGTCCATACATTTCTTAATGCTGAGTAAATCGTTTTGATAATTTTTTTCATGAGCTTATTAAGAAGAAAACACAGAGAGAGAGAGAGAGCTGCATAAACAAATAATGAAATTCTCGCTCGCTGTGTGTGTTCAACATGCAAGTAATAAACAGTAAATAGATATGAAAGTGAATACTCGAGATTATTTCGCTATATGCGTTTCAATATTTAGTTTTTTATTCATTTGTGTCATTTGCAAAACTTCACGTCACGCGGTGTCAGCGATTTTTCGTCTCTCTTTCTCTTTCTTTCTCGGTCGCTGCTCAAACTCGAATGCAATTATCATTGATCCGGCTGTTTTCTTTTTGAATATTAGCTTTTGAAAAAAAAAAACGACGATGATTTCTACTGCTTCAAGTGGACCTTATATATATAATCTAAAGATATTTAGCTTATTATTTGCTTTGCTTCTTCTCTTGTTTGCTTTTCGCTTCGTACTTTTGTACATAACTTCGATCTAAACTATTTTTTCTTCTATCTTCTCTGATCGAATTATTATTATTGTTTCGCTTATTTCTATTCTAACTGGTTCATTTATTTTTATTTTCTTGCTTTTTTTATATAATGTGCCCAATTTTTCTATTTGAAAACAAAATAAATCAAGAGAGAGAGAGAGAGCGAACGCGGTAGCAAAAAAATAATCTCATTTCATTCGCGATTGTAATTGTTCATTAATCAAATAAAAGCGAATTGGCAACGGTTTTTAAGCTAAGATTAAGCGTATCGAGAGTAGAAAAAATAGTTTTGAGATTGTAACACAGCAAACAAACGATTACACGCAGCCAAAGTGCTCTGTGCGCTTTCGTTTCTCCATCGCAAGCAAATTTGCGTTCGCTTTCTCGATTCGTGCAATTAATAATTTCATTTCGGCTTTTAAGCGAGTTGTTCCTCTGTTTTTGAAAACTTCCAATTTTTTCGCTCACTCACACACACATGGAGAAATACTAGAACAAAGAGGAAAAAATTAATTTTTCAATTGATTAAACTTTTTTTTATTTCTTGCTTATTTGTTTGTTTCGCAATTGAAGCGCTTTGTTTCGATCGAACAAAATAATTGAATTTTTCAATTTCGATTTCGCTTTTTATTTGCTTCAACGCACAATATTCCAGCACATCTCGAGCATAAGTTTACATCGTCGCCAGTTTCTCCATTTTGTTTCACTGTTGAAAAGTTGTGTTGTTTAGATTGCGTTTAATGCGTTCACAGAAAAGTTTTCATTCTCGCTATTCGCAAACTTTTTTGTTCTGTACGCTTAAAGTTTTTCAAATGAAAATTTTTCGTCGCAGACCAAATAGTAATTTGGTTGCACCATCACCCCGACAACATTTTTGTTGTTGCGCAACTTGAATTTTTTTTTTAAATCGTTTCAACTTTCAATCGTAAATATGCTTTTGCATACTCATTATTGTTGCGCTTGAACAAACAAAATATGCAATTCGCGTCGAAAAGAATTCTCGAATTGAAATTTTAATCAGCCAGAGTAAATAATCAATAGAATCGAATGCCATTATGAAGTGGTTGACGCGCAGCGAACAAATCGCTTTGGCCGCGCTTATTTATATTAAGTGCAGAAAAATACTAAAAAAAAATACAAAAATAATTTTTATGCGTACGCTTTGTATGATCAAGCAGGAAATTACTCGGAATAATATGCGTTTATTTCCTCGCGAAAATGTCAAACGCTTAGCGCGAAGCTATTTCGTCTCGTTTTTTTTATTATTATTATTATTTTTGCATTTTGTGATTTCGAAATGTGTTCAACAGAAACAGCGGCGAGCTGGGTGAGAAATGTGCGCGCGAATCGAAACTAGCGAAGAACAACAGCAATTGAATTTAAATTAATTATTTTTACACGCTTCGCAATTACATTGTTTCGCTTTTATTCTCGCTGCATAGCTCTCTCTCTCTCTCTAGCTCGACGTTGCTATCGTGCGCCGCGATTCGAGTAATGGCGTTGAAAATAAAAATATAAAAATTTCAATTTTCAATCTCGCATTTAGATTCTAAGCTAAAATAATAATCATAATCATAATCATAAAGAGGAGTAAATGTATGAGAAAATTTCTCGACGAAACATTTCTGGATAAAAAAAGTTTTTTAAAAACGTGAAAATATTTTTTTTTCGTAAAAACGACGCCGTAAAATTTATCGCTCATCGAAAATTGAACAAAAATGTGCATTCGCATAAATATTTAAGAAAATTTGCTTAAAATAAAAAAGCGATCGCATTGAACTTTAACAGAAATTGGTACTAAAAAATTTCTTTTTCGTGTTTATGCGATAGAAAAATTGTATTTGACAAGTGTGAAAATTATTCTAAGCGAGCAAAAAAAAACTTATTCCACTAGACTCGTGTTCAATTTTTGTTTCTACGAATATTTCAAACCGTAAAATTAGAATAGAAATGAAATTTGTTAAGAAAAATGCGCGAAACACACGGCGTACGAGAAAGTAAATAATGTTTTTGAAAGCTTGTCACTCGGCGAGATTAAAGTGTCAAAACTGCTGTATAATAATAAAGTTCTTAACGCGATGGCGAACGAAATGATTACGCAGTTAGTTTTTCTCTCTCGTGTTTCGGCGAAAATTGAAGAAAATTGGAAAGAAAGTAACAAAATTTTGTAATGAAAAAACTATTGATTTAGGCTCGATTCGCGAGTCGAGAACATTATGTTATGCAAATAAGTTAGACGCGGATTGAAATTAAATCGAATTTCGTTTTACTTTCAATGTTGCTGCTACTCTAATTTAAATCAAATTTTAATTTAAAAAATTTGGAAATGTAAAATATGTGGAGTTTAAATTTTGTATGTAATACCAGAACGCAATATAAGCCGGATTCAGTTCTCAATTCGAACGAGTATGTAAAGCGTGTGCTCGCAATTTCTATGATCATTTCAAAGTGTGCGAAACTGAATTTAAAATTGAATTTCTCTTCCCTCTCTTTTTCCACTCAATATTTTCGTATTTCGAATCCTTACCAAATTTGAATTGTAATTGAAACAATTTGTTTTGTAGACTGAATTTTACGACCAAAACATTTTTTTTGCATCTCGTCGCTCTTCTGCGAAATTCTCTGAGGAAAAACAATTTTTTTGTTTCAATCTAATTTAGAATAGAAGCAAATCTCGCGATTTGAAACTTATCGAAATTTGTGATTGTTGCTAAAAATCTTTTGTTGTGTTGTAACTTGATCGATTAATTAATGTGAAAATCGAGTTTAATTAAATTTGATGAGCGTCAAAAGTTTGAGGAAATATTAGTAAGCACAAGAAGATCATTTTACTCGCAAAACACAGCAGAAACGAAGCGATCGATCTGACACTAGAGCGAGAAAAAACTTCACTTGCTTGAAAACTATTTTTTAATTAAGAAGAATTTTGTTTTCGCAGTAAGAAGTGTTTGTGTCAGTATTTTATAATGAAGAAAAAAACAGTTTAAGGCTTGTGAATTGTAAATGCGACAAAAGCAGCCAATTTCACTCTCATTTCATTAAACTAATGAACGCGAATTTTAGTGAATCAAATGCTCTTTCATAATTCAGGTAAAGCGCTCGTCGACTTTTTCTCTTTTACTTTTCACTTTCACTTTCACTTTTATAATGCAATTTAATAAGACGAAAACAAAATTGCGGTTAATTAGCCTCGCTAATCCGCTCAAATTTTTTCTTTTCGCTTCTCAAAGAAGAAATAATTGAAAAGAAAAAAAAGCGATGAAATATAAAATAAAAAAAGCCGCAGTACACTTTCGCTTCTAGAAAAATGTGTTCATACAACTAACTAATGTTGTGTTAAATGGTTTATCGATTGTTTGTAAACACTTTTTAAGACACTAGAAGCTGTAAAGCAGTGAGAGAGAAAAAAAAATCTTGAGGCAACAAGCTAAGTAAGAGCAAAAAAGTGTTAAACGCATTTTTCACCTTTTCACTACGTTAATTTGTTAATTAATTTTTTTCTTGTCTATGTCTATGTGCATCGTTTTCGCTCTCTTTGAGACAAGAAAAATGTTTCTTTGAGCGTGAAATAGCAAAAAAACTTTCAATTATGTTGTACTTTAAAAAAAAAACTTCTCACTTGTTCCACTTCTCTTCTTTTCTTCATCATTATCATCACTTTTCTCTTCTCCTTCTTTCTCTTCTCCTTCTTTTCTTCTTTGCTTAACTACAGTGAATAGACCAATTTTTCACTCAACGTAAGCTTTGATTTATAGCCAGCGAAAAGTAATATGTTTTCAATGAAGTTGCAAGTAAAAATGAATCTAACCCTAATCGCTCAAAGATTTTTAAGAAGAAGATTTTAAATGAACTTCTTCGACTCGAGTGATGCTTTGTTTTCATCCGCACTTCAATTCAAACTTTAATTACACCTATCGCAATTTAAGTTTAGCCATATGCATTAAAACGATTTCTATGCGCTTGGCAAACTTTTACTTACTTCAAGAGATTTGTCGAGTTAATAAGCCGCGATGATAAGTCGTTTTTTTTCGAGTACATTTGTAGCTTTTTCTTAAATTTTTTCAGCCTCTTAATTATCTAGAAGGCAATAAACGGCTTAAAATGTTTGAAGCTTTTTTTTTCTATCTATTGATCCATTTTCTCCTTACTACTTAGACTTTGATATAAGTGGTTTTATGTGTGTTTGTGCTCAGGTTCTTCACATCTTTTTTCTTTCGCTCAAATTTTTTATGCGTCTACACAAATGATAAACAAAAATAAAGAAAATGCAAACGCGCAAAGTTTGTTTTGAAATAAACAATCGAACATTGAGCGCGGCTAAATTTATTTGCTCATATTTTTAGCCTAAAACATTTACATCAATCTAACCGTGCAAAACAAAAAAAAAATTTTATTGTTTTTCTCTCCTCTCTCTCTCTAGCTCAGAGAAGGCGAAATTTCAGCTCACGCATCAGCAGCTTGTTAATTTTTCTTCCAGTGATTGATTGATGCGCAGTTTACGTCGTGAATGTTATTTTTGTGATGCAAACTTTATTTTCTTTTCGTTGTGTTTCATCCATTTCGTCACTGGAGCAAAAAAAAAAATTGAAAATTTTTTCTCAATAAATCATTTTAAACGCGAAAAGAGCGAAATTGTAAAGTGATGCGCAAATTTTTAAATTTTTGATCACCGCGAATAATAAATTTATTTCGGTATTTTGAATATGTAAAAAAGTTTTTAAGCTACACTTTGTTCGCAGTATGTCAAATGAAGTAAAGTGACGCTTTAAATTTTAAAAGCCAACATTGTTGCCGAGAAATAAATTTTCGCTAGACAATAGCAATTTTGGCGTAAGAGGAAAAGGAGAAAAGAAGAAGAAGAAGAAAAGTTGTTAGTGTCTCCGATTTCGATATAAAGTTGCGCAGAAAATTATTCTCGTCAAATAGTAAATGTTCATACTAAGAAAACATTAAGTAGAATAATCGAATTTTTTTGTTTTGTTTTCTCTTACTCAAAAATTTGTTTTACACAATTCGCTTTTATCTTTTCTTCTTCTTCTTCTTCTTCTTCTCTCATTTCTTTTTGCTTTTTTCCTCTTTCTCATTTCGCTTTTAAATTGAAAAGTAGTTTAGGTTGTAGCTGAAAGCGTGTATACAACACTACATACAACTGCTGACGCTGTTTTGTTTCTCTCGCTCGATCTTCTCGCTCATCATTTTCACTCAAAATGACGATTGTTTGTCGCGATTTATCCTTTTTTTCTACGTCTTTTCAAATTTAATTTAATTTGCTTGCGAAAGCGAACAATTGCACCATTTTAAATGTCAAGCACAACAGCAAAGTATCGAATAAATTTTGTTTCAGAGATTACGGCCGCTTTTTTTTTTGTTGCGAAACCTTTCACAGAATCGAATGAATCGCCATCGTTTCAGGCGAAAACGCGCCATTATAAAATTCTAGTAATTGCTTCAAACCAGCTTCTCCGCTCACTAAATCTCGTTTAATCCGGCCGTTGCACTCGTCTAGATTATTTGTGCGTGTGTACGTAGGTGTTTTTATCACAGTGTGAAGGGTGTTGAAATGTATAACGTGACACAATTTTCAGGCGTTTCAAGTAAAACTTTTTTTCTTCTTGAAGAAGCAAAATTTTGCCAAGTGAGTAATGCGCGATTATCAGCGTGATGATAAGTGCACAAAAAAAAACAAGCGCCAGCGAGTGAAATAATATGAAAAGGGTGCAATGACATATGTTCTAGTTAGTTCTAGACAAACTTTGAGAGAAAAAAAATGAACACGCGCGAGAAAAATTGATAAACTCGACGTTTGTGAACATTTTTTCATTTTTTCGC
>NCKU01001149.1:0-28500 GCA_003675995.1 Dinothrombium tinctorium | reverse complement strand
ATTCCTCCTGTTTCTTCAAGACTCCTTCTCATTACTTTATTAATGTTAATTTTTTTACTTAACGAAATTTATTAATCAAAGATCTATTTTTATGGTTTCTATATTTCCGAATTAACTAATTTAGAGTTAGTTTTTCTTCTTTCTATCTCTTTTCTTAAGAAACACTTCAACTTTGCCTTTATATTTTCAACAACCGCACCTTTCTATTACTTGCTATTTGTATCAGTCAAGAAAGTTAATCTTTTCTTTCCATATGAATAAGTTAAGAAATGTGTTTTTCGGGATAAAAATTTTCATTTTTTTTTCGATTTTATTCTTAAATATTATTTTCACTGAAATTCGACTTCAAAGTTGTGTTTTAAAAAACCATTTGACAGTTATCGATTAAGTTGTTTAATCTTTTCACGCAAATATGATGACTGTAAATAACTAAAGATGCATTGAGTAGAAAAGTTTTAATGTAAAATCATTTTTACAGTTTTCGCAAATTTAACAAAGCGAGTTTAAAAAGCAAAACAAAAATTAGAATAACCTTGTTGCTACCTTTAAATATTTACCCAAATAAAACATCTTTTACCAATTTATTACACTTTTCTGATTTGTTGCTAAAGAAGCGAATTGATTCGACGCCTGAATTTATTTCTTGAAACCATTACATCTCACTTTCATTTCTTTCTATTTTAAAGCCCAAATTTAGCTTTAGAAAATTAATATTTTTTAGTCTAAAGATTTTCAATCAATATATTAGCTAATTATAATTTTAATTTAGGTGAACTTAAAATTTTTACTAAATTTTTACATCGGCAAAATATTCTGACAACGACAGTTTCTTTTTTTCAGCTAAGATTGTATCACAAAATATAAATTTTTGTAGAAAAAAATTTTCAACGCTCGCATTAAGCAGCTTTCGGTTATTAACTTTGCTTTGAGAAGCGCATAAAAGCTTATACATTTGTAGCGAACATTTGCAGAGTGGGAAAATTTTTTAATGAGAATTAGTAAAAAATTTAATTTTCTTTTGCAAAAATTGAAGACAACTTAAATCCTGCGAATGAAATTAAAAAAGAGACAAACTTGATCTCCGTTACTTATTAAAAAAAGAAGAAAAAGAAGCGAGCATCAAGAATAAATAAAGAATAAGCTGAAGTTTTTCACTATCATTAAATGGAAGTTAATAATGAAATCGTAATAAAGTGTTGCTCGACATTTTAAGATAGGAAAAAGAGATTTAAAAAAGCGACAAAAACTTGATTTAACAAAATCAGAGTTAAATAATTAATAAAATACGGAAAATATGAATGTTTTTTAATAAAAATTTATAATTGATTTATACACGAAAAATTAATATGAAAAGGAGTCGTGAAGAGAACAGGAGGAATGAAAATCGAGCTTTTAATTCATTTTCTTGCTCATTTCGTGTTGCGACTTCACACTGTCAACACTGCGACTATGTCGTGCGATCATTCCACTGCTCAAACCGATCAATCTGCTCAACCTGAACCTGGTCCGAATCTATTTGTTAGCGAGTTGCCGCAAATAGTTGCCACCGTTGCCGGATTCGGACTGCTATTGTACTGGATTCGCAAGAAACTTTCTTAGTTTCTTGTGCGCTCCAAAAAACTGCGGTTTCCGCGGTTTCCCCTGAATAAGGGGTTTGGAGAGTGAACACTTGGCCACCTCCCCGTGGTACTCTCTGGGCAACAGGTTGTCAAAACCTGGCTAAGAGCCAAGTGCARCGAAGAAAACTTAACCAATATTTCGATTTCAATTGTTACGACTTTTTCTACTCTTCGAAATCTCTTTTCTTCACTAACATTCTAGCCGAAAAATTATTCATTTAACTTTTTTATTCGGCAAAAATTTCTGTAGGTTAAAATTTTCAATTTTGAGCAAAAATTGAGAGACCATTCGCTGATATAATCAAAATCCCAATTGCACTCTGAATAATTTATACTTTATTTTTTCACTTGAATCAAAACATTTGGATCAAATGCTAACCAGATATTATTTTGCTTAAATAAAACATTTTTTGCTTTTAACAAGTCGAACTATAATTTTATTTTTCTCACCATTTTTAAAATTGTAAAAAATTGTTTTTAGACATTCATGAAATTAATGAAGATGTTTCATACTTGGAAATTCAACGATGAACTTTGTTGATTATCTTTTCACCCAAATTACGATGTATACTGGGCATATGTCAAGCACTGACCGTCAAAAAAGTGAAATTAGTGAAATATGCATAACTGTCTCACTGGCTTTTGTTGTGTTGTGTTTTGCAATGCTAGCCGAAATGCACTTGCTTTTCGCACGTGTGGTCGACATTACTGACGATTCGTTTTTTTTTGACTGTCAGTGTATTTCAATTTTTCACTTTTAACGAAAATAAGTTTCAAACGTAAATTTCCATACGTCGTTTACTCGTTTCTAAATGAGACGTATTTATGCGAACGTCCCGAAAACTGAAATGCGTCTGTTTACGAATTTAAACCGAGTTTCAAGAAAGTGAACAAAATTTTTGAGCGAAGCAAAATCAGCGAAAAATGTCGATTTTTACGCCCACGAATCAAATACGACTCACAAATGTGGCGATCGTTCGAATGAAAAGGTGCGGTCAACGCTTCGAAATTGCGTGTTACAAGAATAAAGTTGTTTCATGGCGTAAAAAAGTGTAAGTTTCGCTCGTCGCTTATGATTCGCGTTTCAAATTGAAACGGTTTCAATCGCTCACTCTTTATATTTTCAGTGAGAAAGACATCGACGAAGTTTTGCAAACGCAGACGGTATTCGTGAATGTGTCCAAAGGACAAGTCGCGAAGAAAGAGGATCTGATAAAATGTTTTGGAACCGACGATCACAAACAAGTGTGTCTTCAGGTCAGTTGGGTATTTACTTGAATCGCGCTTATTTTTGATTGTAAAATCACTTTTAATTCAGAGTCAAAGTAATGTTGAGTTTGTTTTATAGATTCTTGAAAAGGGAGAATTGCAGGTGAGCGAAAAAGAAAGACAAACGCAGCTCGAATCCTCGTTTAAAGATATCGCCACAATTATTTCCGACAAATGCGTCAATCCGGAAACAAAACGACCATATCCTGTTTCAATGATTGAAAAAGCGATGAAACAAATTCATTTTTCCGTAAAACCAAACCGAAATAACAAACAGCAAGCTTTAGAAGCAATCAAACAATTAAAGGAAGTTATTCCTATTGAAAAAGCGCAAATGAAATTAAGAGTTTTGTGTCATAAAAAACATCGAAAGCAATTGAATGAAATGGCTTCTGAAGTTGAGGACGATTCCATCCATGAAGACGGGCAGTTAGAAATGGTTTTTATCATCATTTACAAAAATTTTATTTATAGCTTATTTTGACAGGTGTTTTGCACCGATCCTGGCAACTTCCGAGCAATTGATCAGTTAATTAAATCCACTCCAAAGTCACAACTGCATGTTCTCTCTTTGAAAGAAATAACAGAAGGTGAAGAATCATTGGATTAAAAGCCCATCTCCACCCGTTGACACTTGCCAACATTGAAAATCATTTGTTTTTAAATCGTTTATAAGGGATTCCACATCCTCTTGTTTGTAGCCTGAACAAAAGTCAATCAAACCTTACAAAAGCTTGTGAAGGATTACCTCTTGGCAGATGAATAATAACAGTTCCGCCTCCTCCTGCACCCGTAAGTTTTGCCTGAAATTCATAATTCTTCGCTATATTAACAACGCGATCAATGCTTGAATGACCGGCACCAATACTGTTCAATAAATGTTGATTCATTTCTACTAATGTCTATAAATTTAATAATTTGAAAGTTAATTCAAATTTTTTCAATCTTACTTCAATTTCATACGAAACATTTTCACCTTTGATGTATTTCCATGCCATGAGACTAATAGAATCGATTGCATTCATGATGTTATTTACGACATCTGCGTACTGATTAAATAAAGAATAACACTATTAATAAGCTAGCTAATTAAAAATTCAATTTCGGCAGTTTTGAGTTTAATTTTTCATAAACTAGCTTAAAAAGAGGTGATTTCCGCGTTTAGTTTCTTACTTTTTGTTTGCGATCACTCGTTAATTTCACCAATTTTTTTGTGTTTCTTGGCACATTGGTGTATACCAGAATAATTGGAATCAAATTTGATCTTTTGACGTGTTCTTGAATAGTGCCATTCTTAAACAATATCGCTCCACCGTATGTACATATTGAATTATCAATTCCTGACGGACGACCATGAAAGATTCTTTCAACTTGATATGCGGTTTGGCTTATGAAATCTAACGATTCTTCCAAGTCGAAAATTTTAACCAAAGCACCAGTAAGAGACACACTGAAAGCTGCTGAAGAACCAAGACCTGCCCCGACCGGTAATAACGATGATACATAAACGTTAAGCGGTATTCGTTTCGATTTGCTATAAACAAATTTTTATTAATGAGAACATGATAAAGAGATAATCTACCAATATTTATCACTTAAACCGAAATATAAAAATAAGAAGGCACAGATGCTATCAATTGCTTCTTTACGAGAAGCATTCTTCAGCATTTTTTCAAATTTTAACGAAATGTCGTCGCTGAATTCTAATGAGCACGAAGGATGCTCAATCCCTGCGGCAGAATAGCCATTTATTGATAGTTAAAACTCATTTTTTAACAAACCAAATTCGACGAAATCGGTTAAAGGCCACTTTGTTTCGCATTTAAAATCGATAAGATTTAACATTACAAATGCGGAGTTTGGGTCGCTCTTAATCTCGACAGTGGTTTTCAAATCAACGCTGACAGCGACTGCATTCTAAGAGCGAACATAGTATTTAAATAGAAAAAGAGAGAAATAAATACAAAGAAATATATGAAGAGATAAATAGTTACCTTGCCAAAAACTACAGCGTGTTCACCATGCAATATCACTTTACCAGGAGCCGAAGACGAGATCACTTTGGCCATGGTTTAAATGTTTAATTATCGTTTAGTTTAAAATAAGGAAAGTGAGCGCACTTATTTCGCTTCCTCTTCGATGGTGTCTCAATCAAGCGTTTAGCGTATTCAATATGAAACGTTAAATTTTCCTCTAACATTGGAAAGAGAGTAGATAAAAAATAGCATTGGCACAAGCCGCAATAATTGCGATATTTCCTACTTTATCGAATGAAAACAAAAACCGCGATCAATAGCGAATTTGAGGCCAAGTTCAAAACTCCGCATAAATTAGGCGGGTTCAATAGCCGCATTTTTCGTCAGGCAAAAGAAGTGTAGAGTATACGTCGAGTGAGTACTTTCGTAAACAATCATTTTTTAAGTAGGCTAATATCCGGTAGCGTATTGACAAAATGTGCCGCTCTTTCCAGTCTCGAATAAGCATTTTAATGGCAGCGCTCATTAAAAATTAAACCAAAACACCGCAATATTGCGTAATGTTAAACTATGCGTCGCAAGATTGTTGAATACGGTGTGTCCAATAAAAAGGTAGCAACTGTAAACTGATTAAATAAAATTGCATTCAGTTACCAAGAAAGCGTCGGCAAATTAACGCTGTAAGTAGAGTGAAAGCGTTTTTTAATTGTGCGTAAATCGTGAATAGAGTAAAGATCGATTGAGAGTGAAAACATTGAAAAGTGTCGCATTTGTCGCTATAGAATAGAGCGAAGCCTTACTTTGCACTTTGCTCCAAACGTCGAACGCTTTAAAAGGCGACGACAAGAAGAAAGCGAACGTATCAACATATCGATCGTTATGCGGACGCTAGCTTTGCAAAACATTTCTCAATTGCTCTTTGTTTCACTCTTGTTTCAAACGAAGTGATTTTTCGCTCGAATCGCGTTCGAGGAAAGTCCTAATCGTAGTTTCAAATTCGAAGTGTGCGTTCGCTTCGCTTTCGATTCGCTTTCTCTATTTCGCATTTCAAAATTGAAAGTCACGAAATGTTGAATCGGCCAAACGTTTAAATGTCAACAGTTGGCAAACAATAATAAGAACACGAATATATCTGCACTCGTCTCGTCAATTACTTGAAGCGATCGCTTGTCTCGAGAATCGCTAATTTTGAAACGCAATTGAAAGTAAGCTTCGAACACTTTGCCTTCGAATCGTTCCTCTTTGCGCTGCAAAATGAAAGTGGTCCATTTGCTGAAAAGCATCTTCGCGAATGCTTTTCTTCGAAATGCATCTGCAAACGACATTGAAAAGAGTTGTCTTCACGAGTTCAATTCGGCAAATGAAGCGCGCGAATCATTTGATGGCAGTGAAGATCTTGATTTCAAGCTTCTGGTCGCACGGCAAAATGCAATCAGCGAATTGAAAAATTGGTATTACAAATTGGTTATTTGCATAATAGTTCTTTCACTTTTGGCTGCAATTCTGGTCACGTTCACAATGGTTTTAGGTGTGGAAGAAGACGAACGAATCGTGGTGAAATTAGGCTTTATCGCATACGAACCAATTGTTTCCGTTATTTTCCTGATTGCATTGCGATCAAATAACAGACTCGCGTACGGTAGAAGCGAGCACGACATTCGATTGTTCAATTGCTGCGGCGATCAGGTCATTCTTTGCTTAATGGCTGTCGATTTGTTTTGGATTATCGCTGGCTTAACAGGTTTTATGGCAAACATTAGAGATTGGCTTTCGCTTGTTTTTCTTCTCACAAGTATTGTCCGCGAAGTTCTTTATGGCCTAACATCAATCACCAGCGATCGTTTGGTCATACTTTGCGTGACCAGAATTCCGCCGAAGCCGCAACACGGCATTTCGGCATTCGACCGAATATAATAGTATTGCAGATAGAAGCTTAAATAAAACATAATTAAAAAGCTCTATCCTTACAAAATGATTCGCATCATCGGTATTTGAGGAGCCGATTCGGCGAATTGGAAGAATCGAGACGAAAATTTACTTCTCATTTGAAATGCAAATCAATTCAATCAATCATTGGTCAACTAATTATGATCATTTTAGTCAGCGATCGATTAGCGATCAATTCAATATTGGAAGCTTTCAAGTCTTTTTCCGCATTTTATATAGCTCTTATCTCGATTCAAAATTCTATTATTCAATACATATCGACAAAAACGATCGCAGTATCTTCGTAAACTGAGAAAACAGAAAGTAGTTTTCTGCAGAAATACTCGTTGGCATTCTAAACGTTTACATAATCTTAATCATAAATATGAACTATTGTTAATTATTCAATTTGGAATTAAAGTCTGATTTTACAGTGCTGGCCAAAAAATCACTTATATTTCTCCCCTCAAACTGATTTATTTCAATATTAAATTTATGAAAAATATAAACGTTTTTTTAGCCAGCACTATATTTAAATTGAATAAGCAAACTGCTACTGATTACATTTGAATCGCCAATTTTGAATGTTTAATTATTTTTAAAAATTGAAACTGTTGAAAGCTACCTTTTCTTTATTTCAAATATTTGCAGTTAACTTAGTACTTTACATCGCTTTTGTAAACATTAGCTTGTTATTGAAATAAATTGCTTAATCTGATAACTTTTTAATTTCACAAAGAATCATCCGAAAATCAAACATTTGAAAATATCGAAATCATTTAATCATTGATGAGAACGATGAAGAGTATCAAAACAAAATTAGAATAGTTCAAATATATCTTATTAACTATATACAAATTACGATCAGTATAAATCAAACTCTTCGACGAAAAAAGCGTTTTTGGCAATTTATGAGATCCAATTCCTTTCAAATTCTTCCATTGGATCTTCTGCAACTAAAAAGTCGTCGTCGTTATTGTTTGATAAATCCTCCTCATCATCATTATGTTCTACACGATCGTAGACTTCATCATTGTCGTCGAAATAGCTTTCAATATCTTTCTTATTTTTAATTAATTTTGGGACGAATCTCTGGTATGAAATGCAAATTATGATATCTTTGCGATCTGCATTTTCATGCACAAAATCCACAATAAAGTGAAGAAAGTTAATTGAAATGTCTTCACATTTGTTCAAATTGATGAAATTAAGTTTGTGACATTGCAATACTATTGATCTTATGGAGTCATCTGTTACGCTACTACCTTCAATATCAAGAGATTTAAGTCGCTGAAGATTGGAAAGCGAATAAATGCTTTCATCAGTTAACTGTCGAAAAAAATATGTTTATACTTTAATTAAACTGATTGTCCTTACTCTGCAACTTTTCAATGTAAGTTCTTCCAAATTAATGCTGTTTTGTCCAATTTTACAAATCCCTTCATCTGAAAGTTTATTAGCGAATTCAAGTTTCAAAACTCTTAAATTTTTGCAAGACTTTGTGATACTAATCAAATTATTATTATCACAATCATCAAAGCATGGTAATACTATCAAAACTTCTAAGTTCTTCAATTGCTGGAAGAGGCTAAAACCACGAGGGACTTCTGTAATGTAGATTAATGTAGATTAGAGAACTAAAGATTGACCAACAACAACAAAAAATACCCTCTACAGCTTTGACGATTTCTAAGTATTTCAAATGAGTGAAAGAAGCGCAGATTATGCAAAGCATGTTCCATGATACAGGTCCCGTTGTTAAATGCTCCAAGTTTTTGGCAGTCTTTGATAGTTCTTCAATTCCTTTCTCTTCAATCTAGTGATGTGATTTTTATTAATGCAATTTTTATATCAGTTGATGATAAATTTTGTTATTCTACCTTTTGACAGTGTGCTGCATTCAATTTGATGAAATTCTTATTGAGGAGATGAAAGCATTTCCCAGTTATTCTTGAATTATACTGAATCTCTAGTACTTTCAAATTGCGAGCCGATTTTACAACATACCAAAGCGCCTTTTCGTTAATGTTACTACAATATGTCAGATTTAATTCCTATTTAAGAAGGTAGTTGAGATAAATAAAAAAGGAAAAGGATATGCGTACAGCAAGATGGGTACATTTTTCTGCCAAAATTTTAATTCCGTAAGCAGTAATAGGAGCCTTTGACAGGTTGACCCTTTCCAATAAAGGGCAACAAGATGCTAGGCGATAGTTTAGAAAATTAACAATTCTGAGATAAACAACAAACCAATTAATTCACAAGCGGCTATATCCAAATTACTTCCAACATCTTCAAGATTTAATTCTCTAATTGAAGAACACTTCTTAAGAATTGAACATAAAACTTTAGTTGTCAAAGCTGCAAAGTTCAAAATCTATAAGTAAATTTAATTCAAAATTTTCAGTTAAACGTACGTGGAGCATCAAAAGAATAAAATGTTTTTGCCAATTCGAGGTGCTTCTGAGATTCCCAAGACAATAAAACCAATCGTTGCCATTTCTTGCAAACTAAAATTTTAAAATTAATTAATGAATTGGAAAAAAGATTAAAAAGCTTTTTATGACTTATTATAATATATGAGTTAAAAAACATTCGAAATTGATAAAATGAATATTAAGTGTTTATCTGATGAAAATACCCAGCTGATCATTCTTAAGAATAAGGATTAATTATTAAATTTAACTTAGTGGTATGATAACTTGAGATATAAGAAATTCAAAAGGATTTTGGATAAAATTCTGAATAAGAATTATTTTTTCATCTCATTCAATCAATATTTGAGTCAATCGTGGTGGATTGGATATTAAGGTTAAAAGAATCAAAATCAAGGATCTAAATGTAAAATGCTACATCTTTACTTTTAGCATTTAGTTAGTAAAGGATATATTACCTCTTTCACATCTTGTTTTGTCAATAATATTATCAATCATAGAAAAAATATAAAGCAATGCTTCATCATCGAGATCATTGATTGTTTTTGCCCCATCAGATTTGACCAAAACAACTTTCTCATGTGGGTTTTGATTCATTAATGAACCTCTCATTATCTGATCTTTTATAGCTTCTTTCTCTTTCTTCTCCTTGATTTTCTCGTAAATTCCTCGTTTCAAAGTTTTAAGTGCTTTTGGCTGAGCAATTTTCAATCTCAATTCTCTGGAAATAGGATTGTGTTAATATTTGGATTTCTAGTATCCTCTGGAGTAGCGGATTCTAGTCTCTTTCTGTATGTTGAAATTTATAAATTAAAAATTAGAACGATAGTAACATAAAAAAGCATTTGAAACTTGTAAAATATGAAAGAGTAACGATTTTGAAAATATAGACAAAATTGGCACATTGATTACCTATTGTCAAGGATAAGCTCGGTTGAGTCCGCTTCTAATGCTTTCTTAGCTGCTTTCGGATCATAAAAAGTGACGAAACCAAACCTAAAATAAGGTGCAAAGTTAGACGCGATTGAATGAGAGAGAAAAAAGATTTTCAGAGAATTTTGCTTTTAATAACGTTTGAGTAAATTTTGAAAAAGGTAAAATACCCTTTAGATATCTTCTTTATGTGATCTTTAACAATAACGACGTCCTCCACTTTTCCAAACCGATGGAAAAAATCATACAGATCTCTATTCGTGGTCTATGTGTACAATCAAATAAAAACAAAGTAAATATTGAGTGTCACAAAAATAAACGGTGTTTTAACATTAAAATCATGGTTAGACTAGAAGTTTGATACATTAATGATTAACACCAAAAAAAGCTAAATGCTTTTGAAATCATTGCAAAAAAATATCTCAAATAACAATTCATTTGAGTTTAATTTACTTAAACTGTTTTTTGCACAAATAGTTCTGTGAAAAAATTTCACTAAGTTTTATCTTCATCACGTACACGATAGTTTATGTTACCGACGTATAGTTTCCGATTAGAGGAAGGAGCAACCGGAGGTTTCTCGTCTGCCTGCGATGGTTCGCTGCTCCCGTTGTCAACATCCTCAACAATGGTTTCCGAGATTGGAGTCGTCGGTGTTGTCGTGTCCATTGGTTGCGGTATGTCCGATGCGCTGAAATAAGAGGTATTTAAGCTATTTAAACCATCGGAGGCTGTACTCGTTGAGTGAGCTGCGTTCGTTATGGGCAATGGACCGAAGTTTCGATGCTTTCGGGGTGAAGGCGTTCGACACAGCCTTTCGCGTATTGTTTGTTCAGTGAAATGAGTGAATTCTCTATGAATGGGAGTGGAGACGGGAGTTGCGGGCAGAGATGATCTAAACATAGTGCCCATAGGTAAGCCAGCGAAGCAAACACCATTAAGGCCTAAAGTGAACGCATCCGAATGCAATTTTTGCAAGTGTCGAAAGCGAGCACCAAACATAGATGTTATAAAGATTCCGGAACTACTCCTTCGCGTAGAAAGCATCATTTTCGACGGCGGTGCGTACCCGTGTTCCGAGCGCTCGCCACCAATTCGAGAGCCCAAAGGTTTGTTCAAAACGATTCCTTTGCCCGACGCTTGCTGCGTTGTGGTCTTTCGTCGGCCACCCTTCGCTTGATTGTTCGTTTCGTCCACTTCCATCGTTCGCTACAAAAGCGCGTTCAACAACCGAATGCTTCAATTTTGCCCTCAAATGAAGCTCAAATCAGCATTCTTTTCAAACGTAACGTTTTCACGTATAAACTGAGTTCGATCAGTTTGCAATCAGCGAGCGAACAGCAAATAAATGGCGATATTTTTGAAAGCAGCGAATCAAAACGCGAGCATCGAACTGCTCACTGTGAGACGCTCGCCGCGCGTGTCTTCACTCGCTGCGAACGCTTCAATATTCAAAACGCAAAAACAATTTTGGCTCAAATTCACGCTTCTTAACTTTTTAATTCAGCGGCACTCAAAAGTACACTGTTTTCATTCCGTTTCACAGCGAATACGTTTAAATACGTTTCAAGCTTGATTCGAGTCCAAAATAACTTTCTTCAATCGTTTGTTGCCCAAACTTTGAGTAGTAATTAACAGATGACTCGAGATGCTATTCTCAAATTTCTCTATTTCGTAATACTTTTAAAGTAACATTTTATTCAGATTTTATGCTCTTTTTACAAAGTTTCGCTATTAAAGCTGAAAGTTGCAGCAAACTTCCCACTCCTTTGTTAATTCGCATATATGTCACACCGATTTCTTTTATAAACTCTAATTTCAAATATTCGGGCATATCATAGCCTTTCACTACTCTGAAAATATTTGTAATTATATCTTCGGCGCAGTAACCCAAACGCCAGAGATGAGAGATTATTTTATAAGCTTCATCTAAATTAGCTTTGAGACAAAAATCAATCATTTGCTTAACAAAAAGCGGATGAGGCTCGTCGCACACTTTGAATACATTCTCGCTATTCACTGTTCCAAAGCCATCGTAAGTGGACTGCAAATTATTAATGGCTTGCCGTAAATCGCCATCCGCTGTGAAGATAACTGCTTCTAAACCGTCGTTTGTATACGGTACATTTTCTTTTTCGCAAATGCTTCTTAATTTACCTAAAATTTGTTCGTCTTTTAACTTCGTAAATCTGACGACAGCGCAACGCGACTGAATCGCTTCAATAAGTTTGTCAGATGTGTTACAGGCTAAGGCGAAACGAGTGGTTTTTGAGTAGATTTCCATAGTTCTTCGAAGCGCCTGTTGTGCGCCTTCAGTCATACTGTCGGCTTCATCGAGGATTACGATTTTTTGCTTTCCTGGCGGCAGAGTGACCTTTGTTTGGGCAAACATTTTGATCTTATTTCGGACGACATCGATGCCTCTTTCGTTCGAGGCGTTCAATTCGAGTACAGCGTTTTTCATTTGGTTGCCGAGCATTTTACGAGCCAAACACAGAATTGTGGTGGTTTTTCCGACACCTGGAGGCCCCGCGAGCAGCACATTCGGAATGTTGCCTTCGTTTGAGAACACTTCGAATCTTTTCACGGTTTCTTCGTTGCCGACAATGTCAACGAATTCAAGCGGTCGATACTTTTCAACCCTTGAATTGAGTGAATGCTTGAAAATGAGAGCGAAACGAAGCGACAACACTTACCACGGCATCGACTGCGAATGCTGCTTTTGCTGTTCGCTTTCTGCCATTTCTCACTCAATTAATGAGTCGATTTTAAACTTAATTTAAAACGAAAGTAGAAAATGAATGAGATGTGAACAAATGTAAACACGCGCCAATTTCAGGTGAAAACGCGCCAAAGTCAAGCTTTGTTTCTTTCGAAAGAAGAGTTATTTCAAAACTCCAGTCGAGTGGCGAACGCTTCTTGCTTTCACACACTCACACTTTGCTCTCGCTTTCGAATGGTCCCATTTCTTATCGTACTTTCTTTAGGTTCATTCGTTTATCAGTTTTGCCAAATGTCGAAAAAGACGAAGACGCGAAAAACACAAATACTGATAATTGAAGTATGACCCCTGAAGAATAACTCGCATTTGATTTTGTTTCAATTTGTTTGTTTCGTTTTAACCGTTATTCAAATGTGGAATCAAAGGCTTCGGGGTCGAGACAACACCAAAGTCGACGTTCTTATTGTTGACGAAAGCTATAAACATGAAAGAGTTGTCGATATCACTGAGGATGCGAGTGATACAAACGACGAGGAGCGAGATGAGGAGGAAGACGAACAACTTGATGATCACCGTGAGGATAAAACAGCTTTGAAACGCTCTCATTCAAAAACTATTTCGAGAGCTGCAAATGATTCGAGCGACAACGAAGAACCCGCTGATGGTGGTAATCAAATCGATTATTTTACCGCTTCTTCTCAACGAACCAAACGCTCACAAAACAACTTCAATGATATTGATTTACAGTTTCTGCAAAATATGAATGAAGATGAATTTCAGATGCATGGCAAAGAAAAAGAGGATCTTCTTCAAACTTACAAAACCGAACTTTTCTCAATTTGGTTTGAATTAATGCTCGAAGGTTTCAACGTTATCCTTTATGGATTTGGTTCGAAAAAAGCAATTTTAGATAAATTTAGAGAAGAATGGTTAATGGATGAGCATCATTTGATAATTTTTGGCTACTTTACAGAATTGAATTTGAAGCAAATAATAGGATGTCTGAAAGAAGCATTAAATTTCGAAAAAAGTGATGAATCGAGTATTCTTCAGTCTGCTTCAGAAATGAAGAATGACCTTTATTTAGTTATTCATTCAATGGACTTTCTCTTCTCAACAAATAAAAAAATTAAATCATTCATTCGGCAACTTATGGTAGCATCAAATAATAAAATTCATATTTTAGCCAGTGTCGATCATATCCATTCTGGTCTTTTGTGGAGCTCTCATGAAAGTCATCAATTGAATTGGATCTGGTATGAAACTCATACTTTCCTTCCATTCAAACTTGAAAGAGGCTACTGCAGTTCAATACTTTCCTCCAATCTTAACTCAATGCTTTCTCAATATTTAACATTAAGTTCAATTGAGCATGTATATGACAGTTTGACTCCAAATGCGAAGAAAATATTCATTCTTATAGCAAAATACTATTTGAAAAATGTCAATGCCAGTGTTGCAGATAATGTCGAGATGAACGATGACGAGTGTGAAGAAATGGTAATACCAGATCCAAATTTCGATGGACTCGCTTTCTCGACACTTTACCGCCAATGTCGTGAAGAATTTTTAGTCAACTCGGAGATAACGCTTCGAACTCAGTTAACTGAGTTTAAAGATCACAAGTTAATCAAAACAATGAAAAGTTTGGAAGGAACCGAAATCATTGCTCTTTGCATTGATCTCAGTTTAGTGAAAAAGTTTGTGAATAAAGTCGAACGGTCGTGATGAGATGAAACCCCCTTTTGTATCAAATTATGTTTCAATAAAGTATTATTCGAAAAGCAATTTAAAGAAACAAATTCAATCGAAATTCGATTAAACGCTAGCTCAGAACAAAGCGAAAGATGGGTCGTCGATCGATAAATACTACAAAAAGCGGAAAATACATGAATCCGACGGATCAGGCAAGAAAAGAGGCGAGAAAGCGAGAGTTGAAAAAGGTATGTTTTAAATTCGTCTATGTTTCGCTTATTTTTTTCTCGTTTTCAGAATAAAAAGCAACGAATGCTCGTTCGTGCCGCCGTCTTGAAAGGCAAAGATCCTCACCAAATTCTGGCCGATTTAGAAAGACTCGATCAGATGGGTAATTCTTATTTTCGCCATCCCCTTTCAATCTTTAATCATTCAACTCGATTCCATTCTCTTCTCATTTTATTACCTTTTCCTTTTCGTTTCCTGTTTGCAGAGTACAATGTCAACACTGCCCCACCGTTAAATGAAAAAGTTCTTAAAGATAAACGAAGAAAACTAAAAGAAACATGGGATCGTCTTTGCAGGCTTTATGTAAGGCTTCCATTAAAAAAAAAATTCTGAAATATGTTTTTTAATATTGAAGAACAGAAAAATCTATACATATTTATAACATTCCATAGATTAAACATATTACAATATATAGATTTTTGTATCCTCTCATAAGGCTTCTCTGTATCAATTTACTTGTGTATTTCTATAGTTTAAAGAGGACAACGATAAATTTTTGGAGCTTAAAAGACTCGAAACCGAGTACGAGACCAAGAGAAATCAATTAATCAAGTTTTACGAAGCAGTTAAATCGACACAAGATGTTGCACTTGACGATATTCCTTTGCCCGCTGGGCCGATGGATTCGTCGCAAGTATTATCTGATTTAGCATCCACAGGATCATTGATAGAACCACCATCTATCCTCAAAAAGCCTGCATCGATAGCAGCAAAATTACCTAAAAAAGAACCACCTGGAGTCCCTCCAGGTCCTCCACCAGTTCTTAGCGATGTAGAAGATGAGTCCGACGATGAGAAAGAGAAAAACAAAAAGGTGCGATTTGGCGATGATTCTGTGGTTAAACAAAAAGAAACAGATATTAGTGAATTTTTGAAAGAAATAGAACAAGTAGAAAAAACTGTTAATTTATCGCAAACGTCTCAACCCAGCACAGGACCAGTTGGCGTGAAACCCACGGCAGCATCTTTCAGCTGTGTGCCTCCACCACCTTTGTTTATTGTCAGGCCATCAACGTCAACAGTTCCCTCGGCAGCGCCATTAAGACCCGCTGCTACACAGCCTCAAGTTGGTATTGCTGGAAGACCAACTCTTCCTGTTATAATTCCACAATCTACAATAAGGCCCAGTGTTATTCCCCAAACACGACTCACTCAACCAACAAATAGAAATGTCCCATCAACCCGGCCATCACAAGTATCAAATCCAAGTCAAACTCGAAAAGACGACAAAAAAGCAACTCATTTTGTTTCCGATAAAGCAACGATTGAAGCTAAACCGCAGTTAAGAAATCTAAGTGCAGACGCAACAAGATTTATGCCTGTGTCTCTGCGAGTAAAAAGACCAGAAAAGTCAAGCAAGAAAAACCCAAAAGATGGTTCTGACGGTAAAAAATTCAATATATTTTTAAAAGTTTGTAAATATTTTTAATTTTTTAGGCACCGAGTCAAACTTTTACTCGAATTCTTATCAAAGCAATGGCGATAAAACAGCTCAAACGAAGGATGATGCATATGAGGTGTTTATGAAAGAACTTCAAGGATTATTGTAAAGAACACGCATTTCGAAATAATTTATTTTACATCAATGTAATCAATGTAAAAATCTGTTTTGTTTATAAAATTACACATAGAAAGAAAAGGAAGTGATTGAAACATGTTGGATTCAAAGAGCAAAGAAATGAAGCAAATTGCACACTGAATTGCGGTGCGATCGCTTCGAAATTATTCAAAGCGGTGGCCGCAAAGTGATCTTTGGTGAGCCGTGGATTCAAATTGTGCGCAATGCGCAATGCGAGCGCCGCTCGACGGCGGTTGAGCCGTACACACTTATTGAGAGGAGACATGTGTTCGAAGCGAACGTAAAACCTGCGCTATTCGCGCAAAATTACCGTTTTCGGTTTGTTTCGTCGTTTCGCGAATCGATTCCTCGAAATGAACGCTTCGCTCAACAAAAGGATATCACTGAACAACGAGGCAAGTGTGGCGTCTTGTCGCTTTCACATTCAACCGTTTGCCATTCGTTTCACAGGTGTCGAGCGGGTCGCAGTGTTCGTTGCTTCTGTCCAGTGTTGAGTTCAAATTAACTGAAAACGATGAAACATTTCGCCTCAAAGATACTTTACAGAAAAAGTACAACTTTCTCGCCGCAGAGCTGAAACGTGAAACACCGAACAATGTGAAGCCGACCGCCGCGGTGAAAAGCGACGAGCGGCCGAAACCGGCAAAAGTTATTGTTTCGAGTGAAAAAGTGTGTCTCGAATGGACCCAAGTGAGAAAAGTGGGCGCAGGTTTGGCAAATATGGGCAACACATGTTTCATGAACTCTGTGCTCCAATGTCTTTCGTATACCCCTCCGTTGGTTAACTATTTGCTATATTCAGGCGAAGATCACAAAGCAAAATGCAAGTTGGTTTCATTTTGTATGATCTGTGATCTTGAAATGCATGTGAAGCGCTTGTATCAAAATGCGGGTGGTATTATTAAACCGCTCAACATATATCAACGTTTGAAGTCTATCGCCAAACACTTTCAATTTGGAAGACAAGAAGATGCTCATGAATTTCTTCGATATGTCATTGATCACATGTGGAAATCGTGTATTTCAAATTACGAGTTACGTGCTAATTGCAAATTAGACGCAGCAAGCAAAGAGACCACAATCATAAATCATATTTTTGGCGGTTATATGCGAAGCCAAGTAACGTGTGGTGTTTGTAAAGAAACAAGTAACACTTATGATTATTTTATGGATTTTATTTTAGATATAAAGGTTAGTTAAGGAAGTATGAGTTTCACTCTTTTATTTTGTTTTTCGCAGAATGTTTGTACATTGGAAAAAGCTTTAGAAAAATTCGTTCAACCTGAAACACTACAAGCAGACAATGCCTATAAATGTCAGCGTTGTAAGAAAAAAGTAATTGCTCAGAAAAGATTTTCAGTTCATCAGGCGCCAAACGTAGCCACTTTTCAGTTTAAAAGATTCGACTATAATAGAATTTTTGGAGGTAAAATAATGAAACAGGTTGTGTATCCTGAAGAGCTAAATTTAAGACCTTACATGTCAGAGTCTACCGTAAGTGCATATTTTCATTTAAATTCGTTCTTACTAATGTTTATTTTAGGGAAGTGCCATTAATTATAAGCTTAATTGTGTTTTGGTACATTTGGGCGCGACTTCAAACTCTGGACACTATTATTGTTATGTAAAAAGCTCAAACAACATGTGGTATTTAATGGATGATGCGCGAGTGTCACAAGTTTCCATAAGCCATGTCCTTAATCAGCAAGCATATATTTTAATTTATGTGCGGCAAAATTCCCACAAAAAAGCCGAACTAAAAGTAAGTTTTATATTTTTATATCTCGTTATTTAATCCAATCTATTATTTTAAGGATCAACCATTTCCTTCCGTCGTAAAACCTCGAATAATAAGTTGTGCACCTCCTCCTCCCCGTTTGGTGAAAACACCAGAACCCGATTGTAGCTCAACATGTCGCTCTAATGTAGATTCACACCTAGCAAGTCAAAAGAAATCAGATTCTATTGCGCCTTTAAACCTGCCAGTTACCGAAAATCTAAATGTTCAAACATTGCTTAATGGAGAATCACAACCGGTAAAATCAACCACTTCATGGCAAGTCACTGATTCAAACTTAAAATCTCCTTCGCTAAAGTCTGAATCAAGTGCAAACAGTTTGAGTTCAACCACAACTTGGACAGTTACTGATAAGTCAGTCAATGGCAATCTTTCGAACTCCACCATCTCATTAAATAATACTTGTTCTAAGTGGGTAGCGGTAACAGTAAATGGTAATGTTAAAAAATCGCAACAGCCACTACAGAGTGAAAAAAAGGTTGTGAAAGACATAAAAAGCATTCCCGCCAAGGAAAATAGCTCTTGTAAGATATCTTCGAGTGATGAGACTTCATCGAGTGATAGCAGCGACGAAGTTGAATGGGTTGAACGAACAAAAGAGACAATCGAAAATGAACGAAGGAAACAAGAGGTTCCCGTGAAAAAATTGAATGAAAATTCAATAGCTAAACATAATAATGATAAAGAAAGCTCAAAGATATCTATTCAAAGTAAAGGTATAGACTTTGGTCTCAATGGTCTTTCTTTACAAACGTTTGGTAATGGAGGTAAGAATTTGCAGCTTTTATTCTTAACATAATCAAGCTCTTGTTCATAGTTCACTCGTGGAATGGTGGTCCAAATGAACACGACTCTAATGTTAAGGATGAGCTGAAAAGGTGTCATGAATATAATGAGCGAGATGAATATAACGATTATTACGACAGAGGAAAGGTAAATTGAATCATAATTTGACTTAAATAATTTAATCAAATTACGAAATTTCATTTGAAAGGTGAAAAAGATAAAATCGACGAACAACAAGTTTTGTGATAAATATCGGTTAAAAAACAAACACAGATCTAAACATGTGAGAAATGGCTATCATTCAATGCGCATCGGAAATAAGTTTCATTGAGTTCGTGAATTTGTAATATTTTATTGAAGCTTTTTTCGGACACTTGTTAAAATAAAACAAATCTCATCAAATAAATTAAAATTATTTTCTATTTTGATGCTATCTTCTCAATGCGAAGTTCCAAGATGGTACTTTGGTTACAAGCAGCTTATAAAAATCAAACTTCTACTTCATACTTTGAATGGTTAAAATAATGAAATTAGTTTTGTAAAATTTGTTTTTAAAAACGCTTCTAATATCAATAATTTTCAAGAATTTACATTTGTATTTATGAACTACAATTGAATGAATTTATGGCGAAAGAACCTATCCAACGATATCTAAACAATATAATATTGTTGGATAGGCCCTTTCGGAATAAATTCATTTAGTTGATATTAATTTTCATGAGATTTTTCTAGCAATTGTTTAGAAATAACTACTTATACAAAGCACATATTTAGGCACATGAATGAGTGAACTACTTGAGTGTTAAAAATATTTTGATTGATGAGTAGAATTTATTTTTACTCGAAATTTCTAAACAGATAATGAAAAAAATTCGCATTTTTTATTGGAACCAGTCTTATGCAGTACTTTTTATTTACATCTTTTCTCATTAAACCATCGCTCTTCCATATTAATTCTCGCTTATTTTTGAGTAAACGTTCGCATTTGTCAGATATACGAGTAGAGATGAGTATGGCCATGGATTTTGATGCTGCAAAATTATTACTTTTTTTAAAAATATTTTGATCTGTATCGATAGAACATATATATTACGTAATACATGTTTTTTCTTTAAAAATTTGTCACCAAAAATCACCAAATTTGACAATGTCAAATCGCCAAATCACAAAATTGCAACAAATCACGGTAAATTCTTAAGAATACACAGCAGAATTATATGAAGCTATGAACTGCATTTTCAACTAGGAATTTAAACATTGAATTTAAAGTTTAGAATATTAAATTCAAATATAAAATTTAAAATATGAGAGTAAAGATAAGCAAAGTGTTTAGCAAACATAATTCTATCACTTGGGTTCAAATCTAGACAGGAGCGAAAAAGTTTTTTCTAGTGTGTTAAATTTTTTACTTTCAAAATTGCAATTCTTATAACTCTACTTGATTCTTCATAGATTCGAATGCAAGCGTTTGGAGCCTCGTTTCTGATACTGTATTTGCGTTCCAAGCTCGGCTTAACTCGGTCACGGTGGTCATCTTTACTTTCAATGTTTAAAATTTCTATTTAAATTTAATATCTTATCTTTTTAAACAATTTTTCATGCATCTTCTCACTGATGCAAAAATGGACATCACAACACTATAACACTCCGACCAAAATAAAATGAGAACATGGGAGGGCAAGGTTTTAACCCACAACCCATGCCTCATTTAAGATGATTTGGTAGTGTTTTTCAAAAATTTTTAACCGAAACTGGGTTCTATCTTTGATGTGTCACAAAATGCGCAATAATTTTATAAACAATGTTCCGTTCAATCTTTTCTCACAAATTTAGGAAAATGCAATGAAACGTTTTAGTTTAGCGGCAAGCATCATTTTCGCATTTTGTCGACTCTTTTTCGACTACATTAAGTAACAGTATGTTTTGCCATGCAAAGTATCCATACAAAACCTGTAAATTAATACAAATAATAGCAAAACATTCTGTCATTGACTACTGAGTGAACAGAAAGTTTCGACTGGGCAGAAGTATGAGCAAAATGACGTAAAAATAGAAAATGCATCGTGCGGTGATTGACGTTTTTAAAGCCATCCCAACCGAAACTTTCTGTTCACTCTGAATACCTTAACCATTTGCAGAAGTCAATAGTTTGATCAATTTGATTGACGCTGTTTCTTTTGCTAATGCAAATTTTCATCGCTCGTTTTGTTGATTTTAGTGTTGAATTGCTGTGTCCTTTCGAATGTTATTAAAAACAGCATTAAATCGATTGCATTAAAACACGACTGATTTTTGTTCGATAAAATTTATTCTTTCGATTTAAAAATAAAGATTAATTAGATTAAATTGACTAAATTAAAGCGCAAAGAAAATCTTTTTTGAGTGAACAGTGAAAACTTTTAAAATGTGAAAAGTAGCCGAAAACAAAACAAGGTTTTGATTTTTGTCTGTGTAACTTTTTGAAAAAATGCAAACGGTGTAAAATGAAAATTGAATTGAGACAGAATTTGAAATTTTATGTAAAAATCTGCATTTTTATAAATTTCTCATTTTATTATTTCAAAAGCCCAAATTGTGTATTCTTAATTCGTTTGCATTTTTCTAAATGTGGCGAGCGATTCCAGCTTAAATAGCTGAATCTACAAAAAGCCGAAATCGCTGTAAAAATATTGAAAATTAAATCAAATAAATTAATGTTTTATTTTTTTCACTTAAAAAGAGTTATTAGTTAAATAAGTATAAATGTTTTCGTTAATCTTGATAAATTACAGGATGAAAATTTCTATTTCTTCTAAGTTTTCTTTAATAATTTTTAACAACTTTATTTAATAATTTTTAATGGTCAATAACATTTGCAGAAAAAAACGAAACAAAAAATAAATCAATCGCTTTACACTATGTAGCGAAACGGTTACTGTTACATTACAATGGGCAGAATTATCAAACCAAAACCATTTTACCTCATACAAATAGCTTATTCCATTAAGGTTATTTGAAGCTCAATATAATTGGAGGTCTTTTTGTATTTTCTTAACATTTTTCATATTGACCCTCAAGTACGTTTGAAGAAATAGGTAATTAATTTGAAGCAAAATAACGTTGGTTTGATGATTCCAGATCTCTTCCTTCTTTGTTTACATAACAGTGGCCTAAATCAAAAATGATGGCACTTGAATTATTTGACTTTTACAACAAGAATTTGTTAATAGCAAATGTTCTTCATCATAATTACAAAGCATTTATAGCAAAACTATTTCAAGTCCCACAGTCATCCAAACTGATCTATTTTGGCCTGTAACCCTTAACACCAGAGTCCTGAAGAATTGTGCTTATTGAGACTTTTGATCTGCAATGATCTATCAATTTCTTAAAAAAGTTTCATTGACATTAGAGGCAGTACTTCAATAGATTTTTGGCATTCTCCTTTACTTGTTTCCTAAAAGTTATAATTTGAAAAAAATGAATACAATTAAATAGATACAATAAAATAGTATAACAATATTACTACAATATTACTAGTTCAAGTCCATCTCTGTTTATTTTATTTTTCTGTAACTGTTTCTTAACTTTTTGTTTGAAATTTCTTTCCGTGATTATTAATTAATGAGTGAGTACTGATTTAATTGAATAGATTTATTAAGAAAAAGTTTATCTAACAATGTATATACATACTTTTAGATACACCTTTTATTAATAAATCTATTCATTTATTGATTATTATCATAAAATATCATTTCAAAACAAAAATTTAAGAAAAAGGACTTGTTCAACGTATTTTGAAGGTGACGGATTGCGCTTATTTTCACAAATGATAATCTTTATTGAAAATAAGTCGATACGTGTATTACAATTTCTCTATCAGAGCCCATATTCTCGTGCTAGATTAATTGCTCCACAAAAATTAACATTAAGTCTATGGGAGATATACCTTCATTCTCCACTTCACTATTTCACGATGATTTTTTCACAGTTGGCAGCAATTATTTTTCTGATCTTTATATATCTTACATTTTGATATTTAAAAATTGTAATTTTAATATTTAATGTTTTACAAAGTTTGTTGAATGTGCGAGGCTCGGGCATTGGCGATACAATAATTTCGTTTCGACTTGGTGTGAACCAGGCTTTATGGTTAAAATAGACTTTATTGCTTCAAAAATAGCACAAATACAAAATGCGTTTAAAGAGAGAAATGCACGAAAATAAAAAGTTTAACAAACTGCGATAATGCAGTGAAGATGCGAAAGTCGATCAGATAAGAAAAGCGAAGCGCGCGGTTAGTACCGATCTTATGGATAGAGAAGAAATGACTTAAGTTGTGAATATGCGAACTTATATCGAAAGGTGTAAATGTGCGATTTGCACATGTTTTGCACACACTTTGCTGTTGCTGCAAATGGTTAAGTACGAATATTGATGAATGTAACTAGCAATGGCACGCAAAAGAGTTAGTTATTCATCGATTAACTAAAAATTTTTTCAAGAGGTTTGAAATTTTCAATTAAATGCTCGAAATCACAATCTTTCATAATAAGGACAGATTATTTGCAATCACGAACTGTGCAAATTGGTCTCGAACTTTCAAGAGAAGAATTTCAATCTGAAAGAAAGAAAAAGAAACATATTGACAATATTTGAAATATTTTGAAGTTAGTTGGCTGAATATGGAGGGTAAGCGGGAGCAACGTATTGCTGTGTGGGATAAGGTGGGTTCGAACCAAATGGTTGCAATTGTGACGCTTGTGACGGTTCGCAATGTGCGCCTAAATTTTCAGGTTGCCTTAATTCAGATTTTCGTAATCTTTCATATCTTAAATAAATGAAGCCAGCAATCAAAATCAATATCAAAGCGACTGAAACCATTATGCAACCAATGCTCAAGATAATAGTACCAATTAGTCGTGGCGTTTTGTTGAATTCCTTCCTATGTTCATTAAAGAATGGAGTATCAAACTCGGGACTTGGAGGCTTGTCGCTGGCGAACACACGAAACATTGTACCGGCAATAACACCAAATAAACCGAAAATTACTAAACAAACCGAACATTGACAGGCGACGATTGCGGGCACCAAACGCCTGTCAGCATTGCGTAATGCTGCTCGATTCCAGTAATAACGACGATTTCGATCCATGAGTTCGTTCGAATCAAATTCAATCTACGTCTACGCCTCTCTGTTCTTTCAGTATTTCAATTTTGAACACTCATTTGTTTCTTTCGAAAAAATTGGCAAAAAACAAGCGCTTTTCGATTGGTTGCAAAAGCATAACACAACTTTCGAAGTGAGTGTAAAGCGATCGATTCTCAGAGAAGGGATTCACTTAAAATTGCTTTTCCGTCTATCGTTGAAATCAACGCTAATAATGAAAAATGTTTTGGTCTTAAAGTTGAAATAAAGTTGAAATGAGTTATTATTTAAAGAAATGAAAAGAGAAGATTAAATGATCAAACGATTAAAGAACCACACAACACTTTGAAATTAAGAAAAAAAAATTGTCATTGAGATCGAAAAAAAATTGTTTTTAGCGCGAGCTTTTCAATTGCAGCTTTACAGGATCCGTTTGTTCGAGTGTACGTTCCTTATTGCGAACCTACCCTTGCTTATCAGGTAGCTTCTTCCAGAAACACTTGTGGTAAAATTTCTAACACAAATTCGGTGCATATAGTAGATACACCGTTTGTACAAATGTACAATTATTATAATATTTTTACTTATAATAGTTATAACAATTTAACCAAAATGGTTAAATGATGGCAATTAAATTTTTTGTTTCTCTTATTGTTTGACTTCTTATCTCTCATATAATCATAAAATTCGAATTGAAAAGTTTTCAAAATTTTGTTCACTTCATTCAAGAAAATTGCTTTTTACCCTATTGGTATGTGGAAAGGTGTTTTGCATGGGAATTTGGTTCTGATGAAACGAGAATCGAATATGGGTGAAATCGTTCAATTAAGCTGATGTGATGACATATTAATTAAATAAATTGTTCTATATAATCTATTTAAGATAAATATAATAAAGTTATAAACTTGTGGGTTGATTTATTTGGTTGATTTAAAAATTTTTAATCGGTTGATCTGTCAACCATTATGGGAGTGATACCGCGGTCGGGTATTACTCACCGCTCGCCAATCCATAAAGCCAACCTGATATGCGTACTTTTCTATTCGCAAAAATCGAAAGATTGTTTTCAAATGCGAGTGTAAAGCGATGGTTTCTCAGAGAAGAGCTCAATTTAAATTACTTTTCCGTCTATCGTTGAATTCAACGCTGATAGCGAAAAATGTTTTGCTTTTTAAAGTCGAAATGAATCTTTGTGAAACTTCGCACTAAGTATAGCTTAATGAAAGTATTTTGTTGATTGTTTTTGTGTTTGAAGAAAATTTAAAATCGAAAAGTGTGCTTTTTGACATAAAATGATAAAAAACATTTGCACCGCTTTCGCATTCGACAACTTCACACCTAAAACTCCAATAAGATTTTTTGATGACTTTAAAACTATCACCTCGAACTTTTGAAAATTTAAAAATCTGACAAAAATCCAATTTTGAAGCCATCATCATTTTTTCGATCGCAAGTAAACATAAAAAAGTTATTTTGGTCACGGATCAGATGTGGCAGTCAAAAAACTTCGCTTAAAGAGTTGAAATAGGTTTAAAATAGAGATCCAAACTTGCCCGTTTCCGGTGCGATAATCGCTTGGCCCTCCCCCTAAAACCCGTTCAACAAATATAACCCGTGATCCGCTGAAGCCTTTAAGCCCAACAACCAGCATATAAGGTGTGCAACCATTACCAAGAATTTATTTTCATCCTAATATCATTATTATAAAATTTTTAAAACGTCGCTTGCATTAACAATTCCCACGTCTTCATTGTCATTTCTTGACACTACCGTCCCAACTTTAACTTCGCTGGTCCTAAAATCACACACCTTCGCTGTTCGTAAGCTCTATCGCTCGATCAAGTTTTGTTCATTCTCTCAAATTGTTTATTATTTTAAATTAATTTTAAGTAAATTAGTTTCACTTACTTTACCGCTGAATTCGAATTCGCCAACAGTGAAACAATTTTATCACAAAGAGTTTTTCTGTGAAAAAGCGTCGCTCTGAACAAAGCTAGACGCCTACAAAACCCATTTTTGACGCTTTTTACAAATCAATTAAATACCGAAATCACGTCGATTCTAAACATGAATAAGTTTCGAAAAACTGACAGATTGACTTTAGAACCGAGAATGTCGCGTATGGAAAACGTCAAACGGTGGTTGAAATCAAGGCGAAACGAAACGTCACCCAATCGCAAATGCAAGCAATTGAAGCCCTGCTTTCTTTTAAATGGCCGCAGCTCTGAAGAGTTGAACGAGTGCAAAGCTGAGAGCAATTTGAACGAAGCATCGATTTTATACAAGTCAAAAATTAATTATTCTCGAAAAAGAAAGCGTGAAAGTAAAAAGCTTTCTTCAGCTTTCAAAATATCTAATGACGGGAAGACAGTTAAAGAAGCGAGATTACACACAACGAATACTAATTTTCATCTTGAAAAGCCGCGGAACACAAAAGACTGTGATATATTGCGTAATGATTTGGAGACAACAGGATTTTCACGGTTGGATCAGTTGTTTGATACAAAAACAGAAAATAACGGTCAAACTATTGACAACTTTCAAGCAGTGAACAAAGGCCGAAAATTCTTTTCGTCGACGCGCAAAAACCAGAGAAAAAACAATGAGATTGAGCCAAGATTTAACTTCAAAAATATCGAGAAAGAAACAAACTATAGCTCTAAATATCACATAAAAAGCTGCAGAGATGAAAAAATTAATCAACTCATAGAACCAATTCATGAAGCTATTGCTAAAGATTTTAATCAGTTTCTCCGAAATCAAGCCACTGAATACGCGCATTTGATGGCAAAAGATAATTCATCGAAAAACTGCAAACAACCTTTGCTTGAATTGATTCATAAAAGTGGAACAAATCCGTTTTCATTACTGAAGAAGATTGAGGATTACGATTATGAACGAAAACGAGGTTTAATAGTATTTGAAAGATGTTTGAAGTGGCAAGCCTCATGTCCCGAACCATTGGCAAGCAAAGAAGATATATATTCATATGCAGTTACTCCATTTTTAAAAGCAAGGAACCGCACTAAAACTCCAGCTACTCATGTATCAATTAGAAATCATCTTTCAATAGCTCTACAAACATCTTTTGCACCAAGGAATATGCATGAAGTAATAGCGCATAAAAATAATATCAGCACTCAAACGACGCCATATCTGTTAAATAGTCAAAATCCCATTTATCTAATCCCATTTCAAATCAATCAATCTTTACACCAAAACGAATCTTCGATTCCTTTAAAACTGATTGTTAAAAATGCACGAAATGAAACTTCAATTCAAATTAAGGCTCATGAAGAGAACGATTGCAACACATCTTTGATTCCAGTTTACCCTGTCCATCAAATTATAAATTAGCGAGCAATTTTGTCTTTAATTTTATTTGAATCATTGATTTAAGTTCAAAATAAGCCATTTACGAAAAAAATTTGCGGTATACTTTCATTTCACTTCTTTTTTGCTTATAACTTGAAAGCTTTATTATTAGCGAAGTTAATATTTTGTAATCAAAATGCGTTTATCATGATTTTATTTTTTAAAAAAGGAACTTATCTTCCACTACTAAAATTCTCTTTTCTTCTTTTTGAAATATTTCAATTAAAAACTTTCACAAATCATAAATTTACGACCCAATTTAACTGCAATATCTATCTGTATGTAAATAATAAGAGTAATTTAACTTATCAAAATAAAAAATAAAATAAAACTCCAAAAAGTTTATACTTTTGAATTGATTAAATTATTTAAAGTAATTCATTCTGTCGTAATTCATACTTAAAAATTTATTTAGAATAATCAATTATTTTATCAAAAACATTTATCAATCGAATTACTATCACAATGTACTACTCTGTACAAAGCTAACTAAGTTTATACAAAGCTAACTTGTAAGTTTCCTGCTGTGCGTGGCATACCGGACCAAAATAAAACTTCATTTTGTTCAGAGTAGTAATCTGAACTATTTGTAAGGTTTTTCAGTTTACCAAGACTTCACAAATGATTAAAACAGCAAAAACATACAAGTTAGCTGTTATTATAAAATTTCAAGCATATCAAAGGTGAAAATTTATAGCTTCCGAGCTTTTTAGCAATTAAATTAAAAGACTTAACATTTATTGTTTTTAGTTTCAAAATTTGCTTCACAGCATTAATTTGAATATTTGAATGTCTGCGTTATATTCGCTGTTGACAATTTTTTATCAACATTATAGGAAGAATTAAGTTTACGAAGAAATTTTACACTTTTTTTTAATCTGGATGACGGAGTGAGACTTGATAACAATTGGGTTCGTGCTCTTCGTGAGTAACAATATTGAAAATCTATTATTGCCCTGATGATGGCTTTAA
>NCKU01001148.1:0-28502 GCA_003675995.1 Dinothrombium tinctorium | reverse complement strand
CATTCCTCCTGTTTCTTCAAGACTCCTTCTCATTACTTTATTAATGTTAATTTTTTTACTTAACGAAATTTATTAATCAAAGATCTATTTTTATGGTTTCTATATTTCCGAATTAACTAATTTAGAGTTAGTTTTTCTTCTTTCTATCTCTTTTCTTAAGAAACACTTCAACTTTGCCTTTATATTTTCAACAACCGCACCTTTCTATTACTTGCTATTTGTATCAGTCAAGAAAGTTAATCTTTTCTTTCCATATGAATAAGTTAAGAAATGTGTTTTTCGGGATAAAAATTTTCATTTTTTTTTCGATTTTATTCTTAAATATTATTTTCACTGAAATTCGACTTCAAAGTTGTGTTTTAAAAAACCATTTGACAGTTATCGATTAAGTTGTTTAATCTTTTCACGCAAATATGATGACTGTAAATAACTAAAGATGCATTGAGTAGAAAAGTTTTAATGTAAAATCATTTTTACAGTTTTCGCAAATTTAACAAAGCGAGTTTAAAAAGCAAAACAAAAATTAGAATAACCTTGTTGCTACCTTTAAATATTTACCCAAATAAAACATCTTTTACCAATTTATTACACTTTTCTGATTTGTTGCTAAAGAAGCGAATTGATTCGACGCCTGAATTTATTTCTTGAAACCATTACATCTCACTTTCATTTCTTTCTATTTTAAAGCCCAAATTTAGCTTTAGAAAATTAATATTTTTTAGTCTAAAGATTTTCAATCAATATATTAGCTAATTATAATTTTAATTTAGGTGAACTTAAAATTTTTACTAAATTTTTACATCGGCAAAATATTCTGACAACGACAGTTTCTTTTTTTCAGCTAAGATTGTATCACAAAATATAAATTTTTGTAGAAAAAAATTTTCAACGCTCGCATTAAGCAGCTTTCGGTTATTAACTTTGCTTTGAGAAGCGCATAAAAGCTTATACATTTGTAGCGAACATTTGCAGAGTGGGAAAATTTTTTAATGAGAATTAGTAAAAAATTTAATTTTCTTTTGCAAAAATTGAAGACAACTTAAATCCTGCGAATGAAATTAAAAAAGAGACAAACTTGATCTCCGTTACTTATTAAAAAAAGAAGAAAAAGAAGCGAGCATCAAGAATAAATAAAGAATAAGCTGAAGTTTTTCACTATCACTAAATGGAAGTTAATAATGAAATCGTAATAAAGTGTTGCTCGACATTTTAAGATAGGAAAAAGAGATTTAAAAAAAGCGACAAAAACTTGATTTAACAAAATCAGAGTTAAATAATTAATAAAATACGCAAAATATGAATGTTTTTTAATAAAAATTAATAATTGATTTATACACGAAAAATTAATATGAAAAGGAGTCGTGAAGAGAACAGGAGGAATGAAAATCGAGCTTTAAATTCATTTTCTTGCTCATTTCGTGTTGCGACTTCACACTATCAACACTGCGACTATGTCGTGCGATCATTCCACTGCTCAAACCGATCACTCTGCTCATCTTGAACCTGGTCCGAATTTGTTGGTTAGCGAGTTGCCGCAAATAGTTGCCACCGTTGCCGGATTCGGACTGCTATTGTACTGGATTCGCAAGAAACTTTCTTAGTTTCTTGTGCGCTCCAAAAAACTGCGGTTTCCGCGGTTTCCCCTGAATAAGGGGTTTGGAGAGTGAACACTTGGCCACCTCCCCGTGGTACTCTCTGGGCAACAGGTTGTCAAAACCTGGCTAAGAGCCAAGTGCAACGAAGAAAACTTAACCAATATTTCGATTTCAATTGTTACGACTTTTTCTACTCTTCGAAATCTCTTTTCTTCACTAACATTCTAGCCGAAAAATTATTCATTTAACTTTTTTATTCGGCAAAAATTTCTGTAGGTTAAAATTTTCAATTTTGAGCAAAAATTGAGAGACCATTCGCTGATATAATCAAAATCCCAATTGCACTCTGAATAATTTATACTTTATTTTTTCACTTGAATCAAAACATTTGGATCAAATGCTAACCAGATATTATTTTGCTTAAATAAAACATTTTTTGCTTTTAACAAGTCGAACTATAATTTTATTTTTCTCACCATTTTTAAAATTGTAAAAAATTGTTTTTAGACATTCATGAAATTAATGAAGATGTTTCATACTTGGAAATTCAACGATGAACTTTGTTGATTATCTTTTCACCCAAATTACGATGTATACTGGGCAT
Organism: Dinothrombium tinctorium; assembly: GCA_003675995.1. NCBI lineage: Eukaryota > Metazoa > Arthropoda > Arachnida > Trombidiformes > Trombidiidae > Dinothrombium > Dinothrombium tinctorium. The sequence goes on along the minus strand of NCKU01001148.1, from coordinate 26,303 downwards.
ATGTCAAGCACTGACCGTCAAAAAAGTGAAATTAGTGAAATATGCATAACTGTCTCACTGGCTTTTGTTGTGTTGTGTTTTGCAATGCTAGCCGAAATGCACTTGCTTTTCGCACGTGTGGTCGACATTACTGACGATTCGTTTTTTTTTGACTGTCAGTGTATTTCAATTTTTCACTTTTAACGAAAATAAGTTTCAAACGTAAATTTCCATACGTCGTTTACTCGTTTCTAAATGAGACGTATTTATGCGAACGTCCCGAAAACTGAAATGCGTCTGTTTACGAATTTAAACCGAGTTTCAAGAAAGTGAACAAAATTTTTGAGCGAAGCAAAATCAGCGAAAAATGTCGATTTTTACGCCCACGAATCAAATACGACTCACAAATGTGGCGATCGTTCGAATGAAAAGGTGCGGTCAACGCTTCGAAATTGCGTGTTACAAGAATAAAGTTGTTTCATGGCGTAAAAAAGTGTAAGTTTCGCTCGTCGCTTATGATTCGCGTTTCAAATTGAAACGGTTTCAATCGCTCACTCTTTATATTTTCAGTGAGAAAGACATCGACGAAGTTTTGCAAACGCAGACGGTATTCGTGAATGTGTCCAAAGGACAAGTCGCGAAGAAAGAGGATCTGATAAAATGTTTTGGAACCGACGATCACAAACAAGTGTGTCTTCAGGTCAGTTGGGTATTTACTTGAATCGCGCTTATTTTTGATTGTAAAATCACTTTTAATTCAGAGTCAAAGTAATGTTGAGTTTGTTTTATAGATTCTTGAAAAGGGAGAATTGCAGGTGAGCGAAAAAGAAAGACAAACGCAGCTCGAATCCTCGTTTAAAGATATCGCCACAATTATTTCCGACAAATGCGTCAATCCGGAAACAAAACGACCATATCCTGTTTCAATGATTGAAAAAGCGATGAAACAAATTCATTTTTCCGTAAAACCAAACCGAAATAACAAACAGCAAGCTTTAGAAGCAATCAAACAATTAAAGGAAGTTATTCCTATTGAAAAAGCGCAAATGAAATTAAGAGTTTTGTGTCATAAAAAACATCGAAAGCAATTGAATGAAATGGCTTCTGAAGTTGAGGACGATTCCATCCATGAAGACGGGCAGTTAGAAATGGTTTTTATCATCATTTACAAAAATTTTATTTATAGCTTATTTTGACAGGTGTTTTGCACCGATCCTGGCAACTTCCGAGCAATTGATCAGTTAATTAAATCCACTCCAAAGTCACAACTGCATGTTCTCTCTTTGAAAGAAATAACAGAAGGTGAAGAATCATTGGATTAAAAGCCCATCTCCACCCGTTGACACTTGCCAACATTGAAAATCATTTGTTTTTAAATCGTTTATAAGGGATTCCACATCCTCTTGTTTGTAGCCTGAACAAAAGTCAATCAAACCTTACAAAAGCTTGTGAAGGATTACCTCTTGGCAGATGAATAATAACAGTTCCGCCTCCTCCTGCACCCGTAAGTTTTGCCTGAAATTCATAATTCTTCGCTATATTAACAACGCGATCAATGCTTGAATGACCGGCACCAATACTGTTCAATAAATGTTGATTCATTTCTACTAATGTCTATAAATTTAATAATTTGAAAGTTAATTCAAATTTTTTCAATCTTACTTCAATTTCATACGAAACATTTTCACCTTTGATGTATTTCCATGCCATGAGACTAATAGAATCGATTGCATTCATGATGTTATTTACGACATCTGCGTACTGATTAAATAAAGAATAACACTATTAATAAGCTAGCTAATTAAAAATTCAATTTCGGCAGTTTTGAGTTTAATTTTTCATAAACTAGCTTAAAAAGAGGTGATTTCCGCGTTTAGTTTCTTACTTTTTGTTTGCGATCACTCGTTAATTTCACCAATTTTTTTGTGTTTCTTGGCACATTGGTGTATACCAGAATAATTGGAATCAAATTTGATCTTTTGACGTGTTCTTGAATAGTGCCATTCTTAAACAATATCGCTCCACCGTATGTACATATTGAATTATCAATTCCTGACGGACGACCATGAAAGATTCTTTCAACTTGATATGCGGTTTGGCTTATGAAATCTAACGATTCTTCCAAGTCGAAAATTTTAACCAAAGCACCAGTAAGAGACACACTGAAAGCTGCTGAAGAACCAAGACCTGCCCCGACCGGTAATAACGATGATACATAAACGTTAAGCGGTATTCGTTTCGATTTGCTATAAACAAATTTTTATTAATGAGAACATGATAAAGAGATAATCTACCAATATTTATCACTTAAACCGAAATATAAAAATAAGAAGGCACAGATGCTATCAATTGCTTCTTTACGAGAAGCATTCTTCAGCATTTTTTCAAATTTTAACGAAATGTCGTCGCTGAATTCTAATGAGCACGAAGGATGCTCAATCCCTGCGGCAGAATAGCCATTTATTGATAGTTAAAACTCATTTTTTAACAAACCAAATTCGACGAAATCGGTTAAAGGCCACTTTGTTTCGCATTTAAAATCGATAAGATTTAACATTACAAATGCGGAGTTTGGGTCGCTCTTAATCTCGACAGTGGTTTTCAAATCAACGCTGACAGCGACTGCATTCTAAGAGCGAACATAGTATTTAAATAGAAAAAGAGAGAAATAAATACAAAGAAATATATGAAGAGATAAATAGTTACCTTGCCAAAAACTACAGCGTGTTCACCATGCAATATCACTTTACCAGGAGCCGAAGACGAGATCACTTTGGCCATGGTTTAAATGTTTAATTATCGTTTAGTTTAAAATAAGGAAAGTGAGCGCACTTATTTCGCTTCCTCTTCGATGGTGTCTCAATCAAGCGTTTAGCGTATTCAATATGAAACGTTAAATTTTCCTCTAACATTGGAAAGAGAGTAGATAAAAAATAGCATTGGCACAAGCCGCAATAATTGCGATATTTCCTACTTTATCGAATGAAAACAAAAACCGCGATCAATAGCGAATTTGAGGCCAAGTTCAAAACTCCGCATAAATTAGGCGGGTTCAATAGCCGCATTTTTCGTCAGGCAAAAGAAGTGTAGAGTATACGTCGAGTGAGTACTTTCGTAAACAATCATTTTTTAAGTAGGCTAATATCCGGTAGCGTATTGACAAAATGTGCCGCTCTTTCCAGTCTCGAATAAGCATTTTAATGGCAGCGCTCATTAAAAATTAAACCAAAACACCGCAATATTGCGTAATGTTAAACTATGCGTCGCAAGATTGTTGAATACGGTGTGTCCAATAAAAAGGTAGCAACTGTAAACTGATTAAATAAAATTGCATTCAGTTACCAAGAAAGCGTCGGCAAATTAACGCTGTAAGTAGAGTGAAAGCGTTTTTTAATTGTGCGTAAATCGTGAATAGAGTAAAGATCGATTGAGAGTGAAAACATTGAAAAGTGTCGCATTTGTCGCTATAGAATAGAGCGAAGCCTTACTTTGCACTTTGCTCCAAACGTCGAACGCTTTAAAAGGCGACGACAAGAAGAAAGCGAACGTATCAACATATCGATCGTTATGCGGACGCTAGCTTTGCAAAACATTTCTCAATTGCTCTTTGTTTCACTCTTGTTTCAAACGAAGTGATTTTTCGCTCGAATCGCGTTCGAGGAAAGTCCTAATCGTAGTTTCAAATTCGAAGTGTGCGTTCGCTTCGCTTTCGATTCGCTTTCTCTATTTCGCATTTCAAAATTGAAAGTCACGAAATGTTGAATCGGCCAAACGTTTAAATGTCAACAGTTGGCAAACAATAATAAGAACACGAATATATCTGCACTCGTCTCGTCAATTACTTGAAGCGATCGCTTGTCTCGAGAATCGCTAATTTTGAAACGCAATTGAAAGTAAGCTTCGAACACTTTGCCTTCGAATCGTTCCTCTTTGCGCTGCAAAATGAAAGTGGTCCATTTGCTGAAAAGCATCTTCGCGAATGCTTTTCTTCGAAATGCATCTGCAAACGACATTGAAAAGAGTTGTCTTCACGAGTTCAATTCGGCAAATGAAGCGCGCGAATCATTTGATGGCAGTGAAGATCTTGATTTCAAGCTTCTGGTCGCACGGCAAAATGCAATCAGCGAATTGAAAAATTGGTATTACAAATTGGTTATTTGCATAATAGTTCTTTCACTTTTGGCTGCAATTCTGGTCACGTTCACAATGGTTTTAGGTGTGGAAGAAGACGAACGAATCGTGGTGAAATTAGGCTTTATCGCATACGAACCAATTGTTTCCGTTATTTTCCTGATTGCATTGCGATCAAATAACAGACTCGCGTACGGTAGAAGCGAGCACGACATTCGATTGTTCAATTGCTGCGGCGATCAGGTCATTCTTTGCTTAATGGCTGTCGATTTGTTTTGGATTATCGCTGGCTTAACAGGTTTTATGGCAAACATTAGAGATTGGCTTTCGCTTGTTTTTCTTCTCACAAGTATTGTCCGCGAAGTTCTTTATGGCCTAACATCAATCACCAGCGATCGTTTGGTCATACTTTGCGTGACCAGAATTCCGCCGAAGCCGCAACACGGCATTTCGGCATTCGACCGAATATAATAGTATTGCAGATAGAAGCTTAAATAAAACATAATTAAAAAGCTCTATCCTTACAAAATGATTCGCATCATCGGTATTTGAGGAGCCGATTCGGCGAATTGGAAGAATCGAGACGAAAATTTACTTCTCATTTGAAATGCAAATCAATTCAATCAATCATTGGTCAACTAATTATGATCATTTTAGTCAGCGATCGATTAGCGATCAATTCAATATTGGAAGCTTTCAAGTCTTTTTCCGCATTTTATATAGCTCTTATCTCGATTCAAAATTCTATTATTCAATACATATCGACAAAAACGATCGCAGTATCTTCGTAAACTGAGAAAACAGAAAGTAGTTTTCTGCAGAAATACTCGTTGGCATTCTAAACGTTTACATAATCTTAATCATAAATATGAACTATTGTTAATTATTCAATTTGGAATTAAAGTCTGATTTTACAGTGCTGGCCAAAAAATCACTTATATTTCTCCCCTCAAACTGATTTATTTCAATATTAAATTTATGAAAAATATAAACGTTTTTTTAGCCAGCACTATATTTAAATTGAATAAGCAAACTGCTACTGATTACATTTGAATCGCCAATTTTGAATGTTTAATTATTTTTAAAAATTGAAACTGTTGAAAGCTACCTTTTCTTTATTTCAAATATTTGCAGTTAACTTAGTACTTTACATCGCTTTTGTAAACATTAGCTTGTTATTGAAATAAATTGCTTAATCTGATAACTTTTTAATTTCACAAAGAATCATCCGAAAATCAAACATTTGAAAATATCGAAATCATTTAATCATTGATGAGAACGATGAAGAGTATCAAAACAAAATTAGAATAGTTCAAATATATCTTATTAACTATATACAAATTACGATCAGTATAAATCAAACTCTTCGACGAAAAAAGCGTTTTTGGCAATTTATGAGATCCAATTCCTTTCAAATTCTTCCATTGGATCTTCTGCAACTAAAAAGTCGTCGTCGTTATTGTTTGATAAATCCTCCTCATCATCATTATGTTCTACACGATCGTAGACTTCATCATTGTCGTCGAAATAGCTTTCAATATCTTTCTTATTTTTAATTAATTTTGGGACGAATCTCTGGTATGAAATGCAAATTATGATATCTTTGCGATCTGCATTTTCATGCACAAAATCCACAATAAAGTGAAGAAAGTTAATTGAAATGTCTTCACATTTGTTCAAATTGATGAAATTAAGTTTGTGACATTGCAATACTATTGATCTTATGGAGTCATCTGTTACGCTACTACCTTCAATATCAAGAGATTTAAGTCGCTGAAGATTGGAAAGCGAATAAATGCTTTCATCAGTTAACTGTCGAAAAAAATATGTTTATACTTTAATTAAACTGATTGTCCTTACTCTGCAACTTTTCAATGTAAGTTCTTCCAAATTAATGCTGTTTTGTCCAATTTTACAAATCCCTTCATCTGAAAGTTTATTAGCGAATTCAAGTTTCAAAACTCTTAAATTTTTGCAAGACTTTGTGATACTAATCAAATTATTATTATCACAATCATCAAAGCATGGTAATACTATCAAAACTTCTAAGTTCTTCAATTGCTGGAAGAGGCTAAAACCACGAGGGACTTCTGTAATGTAGATTAATGTAGATTAGAGAACTAAAGATTGACCAACAACAACAAAAAATACCCTCTACAGCTTTGACGATTTCTAAGTATTTCAAATGAGTGAAAGAAGCGCAGATTATGCAAAGCATGTTCCATGATACAGGTCCCGTTGTTAAATGCTCCAAGTTTTTGGCAGTCTTTGATAGTTCTTCAATTCCTTTCTCTTCAATCTAGTGATGTGATTTTTATTAATGCAATTTTTATATCAGTTGATGATAAATTTTGTTATTCTACCTTTTGACAGTGTGCTGCATTCAATTTGATGAAATTCTTATTGAGGAGATGAAAGCATTTCCCAGTTATTCTTGAATTATACTGAATCTCTAGTACTTTCAAATTGCGAGCCGATTTTACAACATACCAAAGCGCCTTTTCGTTAATGTTACTACAATATGTCAGATTTAATTCCTATTTAAGAAGGTAGTTGAGATAAATAAAAAAGGAAAAGGATATGCGTACAGCAAGATGGGTACATTTTTCTGCCAAAATTTTAATTCCGTAAGCAGTAATAGGAGCCTTTGACAGGTTGACCCTTTCCAATAAAGGGCAACAAGATGCTAGGCGATAGTTTAGAAAATTAACAATTCTGAGATAAACAACAAACCAATTAATTCACAAGCGGCTATATCCAAATTACTTCCAACATCTTCAAGATTTAATTCTCTAATTGAAGAACACTTCTTAAGAATTGAACATAAAACTTTAGTTGTCAAAGCTGCAAAGTTCAAAATCTATAAGTAAATTTAATTCAAAATTTTCAGTTAAACGTACGTGGAGCATCAAAAGAATAAAATGTTTTTGCCAATTCGAGGTGCTTCTGAGATTCCCAAGACAATAAAACCAATCGTTGCCATTTCTTGCAAACTAAAATTTTAAAATTAATTAATGAATTGGAAAAAAGATTAAAAAGCTTTTTATGACTTATTATAATATATGAGTTAAAAAACATTCGAAATTGATAAAATGAATATTAAGTGTTTATCTGATGAAAATACCCAGCTGATCATTCTTAAGAATAAGGATTAATTATTAAATTTAACTTAGTGGTATGATAACTTGAGATATAAGAAATTCAAAAGGATTTTGGATAAAATTCTGAATAAGAATTATTTTTTCATCTCATTCAATCAATATTTGAGTCAATCGTGGTGGATTGGATATTAAGGTTAAAAGAATCAAAATCAAGGATCTAAATGTAAAATGCTACATCTTTACTTTTAGCATTTAGTTAGTAAAGGATATATTACCTCTTTCACATCTTGTTTTGTCAATAATATTATCAATCATAGAAAAAATATAAAGCAATGCTTCATCATCGAGATCATTGATTGTTTTTGCCCCATCAGATTTGACCAAAACAACTTTCTCATGTGGGTTTTGATTCATTAATGAACCTCTCATTATCTGATCTTTTATAGCTTCTTTCTCTTTCTTCTCCTTGATTTTCTCGTAAATTCCTCGTTTCAAAGTTTTAAGTGCTTTTGGCTGAGCAATTTTCAATCTCAATTCTCTGGAAATAGGATTGTGTTAATATTTGGATTTCTAGTATCCTCTGGAGTAGCGGATTCTAGTCTCTTTCTGTATGTTGAAATTTATAAATTAAAAATTAGAACGATAGTAACATAAAAAAGCATTTGAAACTTGTAAAATATGAAAGAGTAACGATTTTGAAAATATAGACAAAATTGGCACATTGATTACCTATTGTCAAGGATAAGCTCGGTTGAGTCCGCTTCTAATGCTTTCTTAGCTGCTTTCGGATCATAAAAAGTGACGAAACCAAACCTAAAATAAGGTGCAAAGTTAGACGCGATTGAATGAGAGAGAAAAAAGATTTTCAGAGAATTTTGCTTTTAATAACGTTTGAGTAAATTTTGAAAAAGGTAAAATACCCTTTAGATATCTTCTTTATGTGATCTTTAACAATAACGACGTCCTCCACTTTTCCAAACCGATGGAAAAAATCATACAGATCTCTATTCGTGGTCTATGTGTACAATCAAATAAAAACAAAGTAAATATTGAGTGTCACAAAAATAAACGGTGTTTTAACATTAAAATCATGGTTAGACTAGAAGTTTGATACATTAATGATTAACACCAAAAAAAGCTAAATGCTTTTGAAATCATTGCAAAAAAATATCTCAAATAACAATTCATTTGAGTTTAATTTACTTAAACTGTTTTTTGCACAAATAGTTCTGTGAAAAAATTTCACTAAGTTTTATCTTCATCACGTACACGATAGTTTATGTTACCGACGTATAGTTTCCGATTAGAGGAAGGAGCAACCGGAGGTTTCTCGTCTGCCTGCGATGGTTCGCTGCTCCCGTTGTCAACATCCTCAACAATGGTTTCCGAGATTGGAGTCGTCGGTGTTGTCGTGTCCATTGGTTGCGGTATGTCCGATGCGCTGAAATAAGAGGTATTTAAGCTATTTAAACCATCGGAGGCTGTACTCGTTGAGTGAGCTGCGTTCGTTATGGGCAATGGACCGAAGTTTCGATGCTTTCGGGGTGAAGGCGTTCGACACAGCCTTTCGCGTATTGTTTGTTCAGTGAAATGAGTGAATTCTCTATGAATGGGAGTGGAGACGGGAGTTGCGGGCAGAGATGATCTAAACATAGTGCCCATAGGTAAGCCAGCGAAGCAAACACCATTAAGGCCTAAAGTGAACGCATCCGAATGCAATTTTTGCAAGTGTCGAAAGCGAGCACCAAACATAGATGTTATAAAGATTCCGGAACTACTCCTTCGCGTAGAAAGCATCATTTTCGACGGCGGTGCGTACCCGTGTTCCGAGCGCTCGCCACCAATTCGAGAGCCCAAAGGTTTGTTCAAAACGATTCCTTTGCCCGACGCTTGCTGCGTTGTGGTCTTTCGTCGGCCACCCTTCGCTTGATTGTTCGTTTCGTCCACTTCCATCGTTCGCTACAAAAGCGCGTTCAACAACCGAATGCTTCAATTTTGCCCTCAAATGAAGCTCAAATCAGCATTCTTTTCAAACGTAACGTTTTCACGTATAAACTGAGTTCGATCAGTTTGCAATCAGCGAGCGAACAGCAAATAAATGGCGATATTTTTGAAAGCAGCGAATCAAAACGCGAGCATCGAACTGCTCACTGTGAGACGCTCGCCGCGCGTGTCTTCACTCGCTGCGAACGCTTCAATATTCAAAACGCAAAAACAATTTTGGCTCAAATTCACGCTTCTTAACTTTTTAATTCAGCGGCACTCAAAAGTACACTGTTTTCATTCCGTTTCACAGCGAATACGTTTAAATACGTTTCAAGCTTGATTCGAGTCCAAAATAACTTTCTTCAATCGTTTGTTGCCCAAACTTTGAGTAGTAATTAACAGATGACTCGAGATGCTATTCTCAAATTTCTCTATTTCGTAATACTTTTAAAGTAACATTTTATTCAGATTTTATGCTCTTTTTACAAAGTTTCGCTATTAAAGCTGAAAGTTGCAGCAAACTTCCCACTCCTTTGTTAATTCGCATATATGTCACACCGATTTCTTTTATAAACTCTAATTTCAAATATTCGGGCATATCATAGCCTTTCACTACTCTGAAAATATTTGTAATTATATCTTCGGCGCAGTAACCCAAACGCCAGAGATGAGAGATTATTTTATAAGCTTCATCTAAATTAGCTTTGAGACAAAAATCAATCATTTGCTTAACAAAAAGCGGATGAGGCTCGTCGCACACTTTGAATACATTCTCGCTATTCACTGTTCCAAAGCCATCGTAAGTGGACTGCAAATTATTAATGGCTTGCCGTAAATCGCCATCCGCTGTGAAGATAACTGCTTCTAAACCGTCGTTTGTATACGGTACATTTTCTTTTTCGCAAATGCTTCTTAATTTACCTAAAATTTGTTCGTCTTTTAACTTCGTAAATCTGACGACAGCGCAACGCGACTGAATCGCTTCAATAAGTTTGTCAGATGTGTTACAGGCTAAGGCGAAACGAGTGGTTTTTGAGTAGATTTCCATAGTTCTTCGAAGCGCCTGTTGTGCGCCTTCAGTCATACTGTCGGCTTCATCGAGGATTACGATTTTTTGCTTTCCTGGCGGCAGAGTGACCTTTGTTTGGGCAAACATTTTGATCTTATTTCGGACGACATCGATGCCTCTTTCGTTCGAGGCGTTCAATTCGAGTACAGCGTTTTTCATTTGGTTGCCGAGCATTTTACGAGCCAAACACAGAATTGTGGTGGTTTTTCCGACACCTGGAGGCCCCGCGAGCAGCACATTCGGAATGTTGCCTTCGTTTGAGAACACTTCGAATCTTTTCACGGTTTCTTCGTTGCCGACAATGTCAACGAATTCAAGCGGTCGATACTTTTCAACCCTTGAATTGAGTGAATGCTTGAAAATGAGAGCGAAACGAAGCGACAACACTTACCACGGCATCGACTGCGAATGCTGCTTTTGCTGTTCGCTTTCTGCCATTTCTCACTCAATTAATGAGTCGATTTTAAACTTAATTTAAAACGAAAGTAGAAAATGAATGAGATGTGAACAAATGTAAACACGCGCCAATTTCAGGTGAAAACGCGCCAAAGTCAAGCTTTGTTTCTTTCGAAAGAAGAGTTATTTCAAAACTCCAGTCGAGTGGCGAACGCTTCTTGCTTTCACACACTCACACTTTGCTCTCGCTTTCGAATGGTCCCATTTCTTATCGTACTTTCTTTAGGTTCATTCGTTTATCAGTTTTGCCAAATGTCGAAAAAGACGAAGACGCGAAAAACACAAATACTGATAATTGAAGTATGACCCCTGAAGAATAACTCGCATTTGATTTTGTTTCAATTTGTTTGTTTCGTTTTAACCGTTATTCAAATGTGGAATCAAAGGCTTCGGGGTCGAGACAACACCAAAGTCGACGTTCTTATTGTTGACGAAAGCTATAAACATGAAAGAGTTGTCGATATCACTGAGGATGCGAGTGATACAAACGACGAGGAGCGAGATGAGGAGGAAGACGAACAACTTGATGATCACCGTGAGGATAAAACAGCTTTGAAACGCTCTCATTCAAAAACTATTTCGAGAGCTGCAAATGATTCGAGCGACAACGAAGAACCCGCTGATGGTGGTAATCAAATCGATTATTTTACCGCTTCTTCTCAACGAACCAAACGCTCACAAAACAACTTCAATGATATTGATTTACAGTTTCTGCAAAATATGAATGAAGATGAATTTCAGATGCATGGCAAAGAAAAAGAGGATCTTCTTCAAACTTACAAAACCGAACTTTTCTCAATTTGGTTTGAATTAATGCTCGAAGGTTTCAACGTTATCCTTTATGGATTTGGTTCGAAAAAAGCAATTTTAGATAAATTTAGAGAAGAATGGTTAATGGATGAGCATCATTTGATAATTTTTGGCTACTTTACAGAATTGAATTTGAAGCAAATAATAGGATGTCTGAAAGAAGCATTAAATTTCGAAAAAAGTGATGAATCGAGTATTCTTCAGTCTGCTTCAGAAATGAAGAATGACCTTTATTTAGTTATTCATTCAATGGACTTTCTCTTCTCAACAAATAAAAAAATTAAATCATTCATTCGGCAACTTATGGTAGCATCAAATAATAAAATTCATATTTTAGCCAGTGTCGATCATATCCATTCTGGTCTTTTGTGGAGCTCTCATGAAAGTCATCAATTGAATTGGATCTGGTATGAAACTCATACTTTCCTTCCATTCAAACTTGAAAGAGGCTACTGCAGTTCAATACTTTCCTCCAATCTTAACTCAATGCTTTCTCAATATTTAACATTAAGTTCAATTGAGCATGTATATGACAGTTTGACTCCAAATGCGAAGAAAATATTCATTCTTATAGCAAAATACTATTTGAAAAATGTCAATGCCAGTGTTGCAGATAATGTCGAGATGAACGATGACGAGTGTGAAGAAATGGTAATACCAGATCCAAATTTCGATGGACTCGCTTTCTCGACACTTTACCGCCAATGTCGTGAAGAATTTTTAGTCAACTCGGAGATAACGCTTCGAACTCAGTTAACTGAGTTTAAAGATCACAAGTTAATCAAAACAATGAAAAGTTTGGAAGGAACCGAAATCATTGCTCTTTGCATTGATCTCAGTTTAGTGAAAAAGTTTGTGAATAAAGTCGAACGGTCGTGATGAGATGAAACCCCCTTTTGTATCAAATTATGTTTCAATAAAGTATTATTCGAAAAGCAATTTAAAGAAACAAATTCAATCGAAATTCGATTAAACGCTAGCTCAGAACAAAGCGAAAGATGGGTCGTCGATCGATAAATACTACAAAAAGCGGAAAATACATGAATCCGACGGATCAGGCAAGAAAAGAGGCGAGAAAGCGAGAGTTGAAAAAGGTATGTTTTAAATTCGTCTATGTTTCGCTTATTTTTTTCTCGTTTTCAGAATAAAAAGCAACGAATGCTCGTTCGTGCCGCCGTCTTGAAAGGCAAAGATCCTCACCAAATTCTGGCCGATTTAGAAAGACTCGATCAGATGGGTAATTCTTATTTTCGCCATCCCCTTTCAATCTTTAATCATTCAACTCGATTCCATTCTCTTCTCATTTTATTACCTTTTCCTTTTCGTTTCCTGTTTGCAGAGTACAATGTCAACACTGCCCCACCGTTAAATGAAAAAGTTCTTAAAGATAAACGAAGAAAACTAAAAGAAACATGGGATCGTCTTTGCAGGCTTTATGTAAGGCTTCCATTAAAAAAAAAATTCTGAAATATGTTTTTTAATATTGAAGAACAGAAAAATCTATACATATTTATAACATTCCATAGATTAAACATATTACAATATATAGATTTTTGTATCCTCTCATAAGGCTTCTCTGTATCAATTTACTTGTGTATTTCTATAGTTTAAAGAGGACAACGATAAATTTTTGGAGCTTAAAAGACTCGAAACCGAGTACGAGACCAAGAGAAATCAATTAATCAAGTTTTACGAAGCAGTTAAATCGACACAAGATGTTGCACTTGACGATATTCCTTTGCCCGCTGGGCCGATGGATTCGTCGCAAGTATTATCTGATTTAGCATCCACAGGATCATTGATAGAACCACCATCTATCCTCAAAAAGCCTGCATCGATAGCAGCAAAATTACCTAAAAAAGAACCACCTGGAGTCCCTCCAGGTCCTCCACCAGTTCTTAGCGATGTAGAAGATGAGTCCGACGATGAGAAAGAGAAAAACAAAAAGGTGCGATTTGGCGATGATTCTGTGGTTAAACAAAAAGAAACAGATATTAGTGAATTTTTGAAAGAAATAGAACAAGTAGAAAAAACTGTTAATTTATCGCAAACGTCTCAACCCAGCACAGGACCAGTTGGCGTGAAACCCACGGCAGCATCTTTCAGCTGTGTGCCTCCACCACCTTTGTTTATTGTCAGGCCATCAACGTCAACAGTTCCCTCGGCAGCGCCATTAAGACCCGCTGCTACACAGCCTCAAGTTGGTATTGCTGGAAGACCAACTCTTCCTGTTATAATTCCACAATCTACAATAAGGCCCAGTGTTATTCCCCAAACACGACTCACTCAACCAACAAATAGAAATGTCCCATCAACCCGGCCATCACAAGTATCAAATCCAAGTCAAACTCGAAAAGACGACAAAAAAGCAACTCATTTTGTTTCCGATAAAGCAACGATTGAAGCTAAACCGCAGTTAAGAAATCTAAGTGCAGACGCAACAAGATTTATGCCTGTGTCTCTGCGAGTAAAAAGACCAGAAAAGTCAAGCAAGAAAAACCCAAAAGATGGTTCTGACGGTAAAAAATTCAATATATTTTTAAAAGTTTGTAAATATTTTTAATTTTTTAGGCACCGAGTCAAACTTTTACTCGAATTCTTATCAAAGCAATGGCGATAAAACAGCTCAAACGAAGGATGATGCATATGAGGTGTTTATGAAAGAACTTCAAGGATTATTGTAAAGAACACGCATTTCGAAATAATTTATTTTACATCAATGTAATCAATGTAAAAATCTGTTTTGTTTATAAAATTACACATAGAAAGAAAAGGAAGTGATTGAAACATGTTGGATTCAAAGAGCAAAGAAATGAAGCAAATTGCACACTGAATTGCGGTGCGATCGCTTCGAAATTATTCAAAGCGGTGGCCGCAAAGTGATCTTTGGTGAGCCGTGGATTCAAATTGTGCGCAATGCGCAATGCGAGCGCCGCTCGACGGCGGTTGAGCCGTACACACTTATTGAGAGGAGACATGTGTTCGAAGCGAACGTAAAACCTGCGCTATTCGCGCAAAATTACCGTTTTCGGTTTGTTTCGTCGTTTCGCGAATCGATTCCTCGAAATGAACGCTTCGCTCAACAAAAGGATATCACTGAACAACGAGGCAAGTGTGGCGTCTTGTCGCTTTCACATTCAACCGTTTGCCATTCGTTTCACAGGTGTCGAGCGGGTCGCAGTGTTCGTTGCTTCTGTCCAGTGTTGAGTTCAAATTAACTGAAAACGATGAAACATTTCGCCTCAAAGATACTTTACAGAAAAAGTACAACTTTCTCGCCGCAGAGCTGAAACGTGAAACACCGAACAATGTGAAGCCGACCGCCGCGGTGAAAAGCGACGAGCGGCCGAAACCGGCAAAAGTTATTGTTTCGAGTGAAAAAGTGTGTCTCGAATGGACCCAAGTGAGAAAAGTGGGCGCAGGTTTGGCAAATATGGGCAACACATGTTTCATGAACTCTGTGCTCCAATGTCTTTCGTATACCCCTCCGTTGGTTAACTATTTGCTATATTCAGGCGAAGATCACAAAGCAAAATGCAAGTTGGTTTCATTTTGTATGATCTGTGATCTTGAAATGCATGTGAAGCGCTTGTATCAAAATGCGGGTGGTATTATTAAACCGCTCAACATATATCAACGTTTGAAGTCTATCGCCAAACACTTTCAATTTGGAAGACAAGAAGATGCTCATGAATTTCTTCGATATGTCATTGATCACATGTGGAAATCGTGTATTTCAAATTACGAGTTACGTGCTAATTGCAAATTAGACGCAGCAAGCAAAGAGACCACAATCATAAATCATATTTTTGGCGGTTATATGCGAAGCCAAGTAACGTGTGGTGTTTGTAAAGAAACAAGTAACACTTATGATTATTTTATGGATTTTATTTTAGATATAAAGGTTAGTTAAGGAAGTATGAGTTTCACTCTTTTATTTTGTTTTTCGCAGAATGTTTGTACATTGGAAAAAGCTTTAGAAAAATTCGTTCAACCTGAAACACTACAAGCAGACAATGCCTATAAATGTCAGCGTTGTAAGAAAAAAGTAATTGCTCAGAAAAGATTTTCAGTTCATCAGGCGCCAAACGTAGCCACTTTTCAGTTTAAAAGATTCGACTATAATAGAATTTTTGGAGGTAAAATAATGAAACAGGTTGTGTATCCTGAAGAGCTAAATTTAAGACCTTACATGTCAGAGTCTACCGTAAGTGCATATTTTCATTTAAATTCGTTCTTACTAATGTTTATTTTAGGGAAGTGCCATTAATTATAAGCTTAATTGTGTTTTGGTACATTTGGGCGCGACTTCAAACTCTGGACACTATTATTGTTATGTAAAAAGCTCAAACAACATGTGGTATTTAATGGATGATGCGCGAGTGTCACAAGTTTCCATAAGCCATGTCCTTAATCAGCAAGCATATATTTTAATTTATGTGCGGCAAAATTCCCACAAAAAAGCCGAACTAAAAGTAAGTTTTATATTTTTATATCTCGTTATTTAATCCAATCTATTATTTTAAGGATCAACCATTTCCTTCCGTCGTAAAACCTCGAATAATAAGTTGTGCACCTCCTCCTCCCCGTTTGGTGAAAACACCAGAACCCGATTGTAGCTCAACATGTCGCTCTAATGTAGATTCACACCTAGCAAGTCAAAAGAAATCAGATTCTATTGCGCCTTTAAACCTGCCAGTTACCGAAAATCTAAATGTTCAAACATTGCTTAATGGAGAATCACAACCGGTAAAATCAACCACTTCATGGCAAGTCACTGATTCAAACTTAAAATCTCCTTCGCTAAAGTCTGAATCAAGTGCAAACAGTTTGAGTTCAACCACAACTTGGACAGTTACTGATAAGTCAGTCAATGGCAATCTTTCGAACTCCACCATCTCATTAAATAATACTTGTTCTAAGTGGGTAGCGGTAACAGTAAATGGTAATGTTAAAAAATCGCAACAGCCACTACAGAGTGAAAAAAAGGTTGTGAAAGACATAAAAAGCATTCCCGCCAAGGAAAATAGCTCTTGTAAGATATCTTCGAGTGATGAGACTTCATCGAGTGATAGCAGCGACGAAGTTGAATGGGTTGAACGAACAAAAGAGACAATCGAAAATGAACGAAGGAAACAAGAGGTTCCCGTGAAAAAATTGAATGAAAATTCAATAGCTAAACATAATAATGATAAAGAAAGCTCAAAGATATCTATTCAAAGTAAAGGTATAGACTTTGGTCTCAATGGTCTTTCTTTACAAACGTTTGGTAATGGAGGTAAGAATTTGCAGCTTTTATTCTTAACATAATCAAGCTCTTGTTCATAGTTCACTCGTGGAATGGTGGTCCAAATGAACACGACTCTAATGTTAAGGATGAGCTGAAAAGGTGTCATGAATATAATGAGCGAGATGAATATAACGATTATTACGACAGAGGAAAGGTAAATTGAATCATAATTTGACTTAAATAATTTAATCAAATTACGAAATTTCATTTGAAAGGTGAAAAAGATAAAATCGACGAACAACAAGTTTTGTGATAAATATCGGTTAAAAAACAAACACAGATCTAAACATGTGAGAAATGGCTATCATTCAATGCGCATCGGAAATAAGTTTCATTGAGTTCGTGAATTTGTAATATTTTATTGAAGCTTTTTTCGGACACTTGTTAAAATAAAACAAATCTCATCAAATAAATTAAAATTATTTTCTATTTTGATGCTATCTTCTCAATGCGAAGTTCCAAGATGGTACTTTGGTTACAAGCAGCTTATAAAAATCAAACTTCTACTTCATACTTTGAATGGTTAAAATAATGAAATTAGTTTTGTAAAATTTGTTTTTAAAAACGCTTCTAATATCAATAATTTTCAAGAATTTACATTTGTATTTATGAACTACAATTGAATGAATTTATGGCGAAAGAACCTATCCAACGATATCTAAACAATATAATATTGTTGGATAGGCCCTTTCGGAATAAATTCATTTAGTTGATATTAATTTTCATGAGATTTTTCTAGCAATTGTTTAGAAATAACTACTTATACAAAGCACATATTTAGGCACATGAATGAGTGAACTACTTGAGTGTTAAAAATATTTTGATTGATGAGTAGAATTTATTTTTACTCGAAATTTCTAAACAGATAATGAAAAAAATTCGCATTTTTTATTGGAACCAGTCTTATGCAGTACTTTTTATTTACATCTTTTCTCATTAAACCATCGCTCTTCCATATTAATTCTCGCTTATTTTTGAGTAAACGTTCGCATTTGTCAGATATACGAGTAGAGATGAGTATGGCCATGGATTTTGATGCTGCAAAATTATTACTTTTTTTAAAAATATTTTGATCTGTATCGATAGAACATATATATTACGTAATACATGTTTTTTCTTTAAAAATTTGTCACCAAAAATCACCAAATTTGACAATGTCAAATCGCCAAATCACAAAATTGCAACAAATCACGGTAAATTCTTAAGAATACACAGCAGAATTATATGAAGCTATGAACTGCATTTTCAACTAGGAATTTAAACATTGAATTTAAAGTTTAGAATATTAAATTCAAATATAAAATTTAAAATATGAGAGTAAAGATAAGCAAAGTGTTTAGCAAACATAATTCTATCACTTGGGTTCAAATCTAGACAGGAGCGAAAAAGTTTTTTCTAGTGTGTTAAATTTTTTACTTTCAAAATTGCAATTCTTATAACTCTACTTGATTCTTCATAGATTCGAATGCAAGCGTTTGGAGCCTCGTTTCTGATACTGTATTTGCGTTCCAAGCTCGGCTTAACTCGGTCACGGTGGTCATCTTTACTTTCAATGTTTAAAATTTCTATTTAAATTTAATATCTTATCTTTTTAAACAATTTTTCATGCATCTTCTCACTGATGCAAAAATGGACATCACAACACTATAACACTCCGACCAAAATAAAATGAGAACATGGGAGGGCAAGGTTTTAACCCACAACCCATGCCTCATTTAAGATGATTTGGTAGTGTTTTTCAAAAATTTTTAACCGAAACTGGGTTCTATCTTTGATGTGTCACAAAATGCGCAATAATTTTATAAACAATGTTCCGTTCAATCTTTTCTCACAAATTTAGGAAAATGCAATGAAACGTTTTAGTTTAGCGGCAAGCATCATTTTCGCATTTTGTCGACTCTTTTTCGACTACATTAAGTAACAGTATGTTTTGCCATGCAAAGTATCCATACAAAACCTGTAAATTAATACAAATAATAGCAAAACATTCTGTCATTGACTACTGAGTGAACAGAAAGTTTCGACTGGGCAGAAGTATGAGCAAAATGACGTAAAAATAGAAAATGCATCGTGCGGTGATTGACGTTTTTAAAGCCATCCCAACCGAAACTTTCTGTTCACTCTGAATACCTTAACCATTTGCAGAAGTCAATAGTTTGATCAATTTGATTGACGCTGTTTCTTTTGCTAATGCAAATTTTCATCGCTCGTTTTGTTGATTTTAGTGTTGAATTGCTGTGTCCTTTCGAATGTTATTAAAAACAGCATTAAATCGATTGCATTAAAACACGACTGATTTTTGTTCGATAAAATTTATTCTTTCGATTTAAAAATAAAGATTAATTAGATTAAATTGACTAAATTAAAGCGCAAAGAAAATCTTTTTTGAGTGAACAGTGAAAACTTTTAAAATGTGAAAAGTAGCCGAAAACAAAACAAGGTTTTGATTTTTGTCTGTGTAACTTTTTGAAAAAATGCAAACGGTGTAAAATGAAAATTGAATTGAGACAGAATTTGAAATTTTATGTAAAAATCTGCATTTTTATAAATTTCTCATTTTATTATTTCAAAAGCCCAAATTGTGTATTCTTAATTCGTTTGCATTTTTCTAAATGTGGCGAGCGATTCCAGCTTAAATAGCTGAATCTACAAAAAGCCGAAATCGCTGTAAAAATATTGAAAATTAAATCAAATAAATTAATGTTTTATTTTTTTCACTTAAAAAGAGTTATTAGTTAAATAAGTATAAATGTTTTCGTTAATCTTGATAAATTACAGGATGAAAATTTCTATTTCTTCTAAGTTTTCTTTAATAATTTTTAACAACTTTATTTAATAATTTTTAATGGTCAATAACATTTGCAGAAAAAAACGAAACAAAAAATAAATCAATCGCTTTACACTATGTAGCGAAACGGTTACTGTTACATTACAATGGGCAGAATTATCAAACCAAAACCATTTTACCTCATACAAATAGCTTATTCCATTAAGGTTATTTGAAGCTCAATATAATTGGAGGTCTTTTTGTATTTTCTTAACATTTTTCATATTGACCCTCAAGTACGTTTGAAGAAATAGGTAATTAATTTGAAGCAAAATAACGTTGGTTTGATGATTCCAGATCTCTTCCTTCTTTGTTTACATAACAGTGGCCTAAATCAAAAATGATGGCACTTGAATTATTTGACTTTTACAACAAGAATTTGTTAATAGCAAATGTTCTTCATCATAATTACAAAGCATTTATAGCAAAACTATTTCAAGTCCCACAGTCATCCAAACTGATCTATTTTGGCCTGTAACCCTTAACACCAGAGTCCTGAAGAATTGTGCTTATTGAGACTTTTGATCTGCAATGATCTATCAATTTCTTAAAAAAGTTTCATTGACATTAGAGGCAGTACTTCAATAGATTTTTGGCATTCTCCTTTACTTGTTTCCTAAAAGTTATAATTTGAAAAAAATGAATACAATTAAATAGATACAATAAAATAGTATAACAATATTACTACAATATTACTAGTTCAAGTCCATCTCTGTTTATTTTATTTTTCTGTAACTGTTTCTTAACTTTTTGTTTGAAATTTCTTTCCGTGATTATTAATTAATGAGTGAGTACTGATTTAATTGAATAGATTTATTAAGAAAAAGTTTATCTAACAATGTATATACATACTTTTAGATACACCTTTTATTAATAAATCTATTCATTTATTGATTATTATCATAAAATATCATTTCAAAACAAAAATTTAAGAAAAAGGACTTGTTCAACGTATTTTGAAGGTGACGGATTGCGCTTATTTTCACAAATGATAATCTTTATTGAAAATAAGTCGATACGTGTATTACAATTTCTCTATCAGAGCCCATATTCTCGTGCTAGATTAATTGCTCCACAAAAATTAACATTAAGTCTATGGGAGATATACCTTCATTCTCCACTTCACTATTTCACGATGATTTTTTCACAGTTGGCAGCAATTATTTTTCTGATCTTTATATATCTTACATTTTGATATTTAAAAATTGTAATTTTAATATTTAATGTTTTACAAAGTTTGTTGAATGTGCGAGGCTCGGGCATTGGCGATACAATAATTTCGTTTCGACTTGGTGTGAACCAGGCTTTATGGTTAAAATAGACTTTATTGCTTCAAAAATAGCACAAATACAAAATGCGTTTAAAGAGAGAAATGCACGAAAATAAAAAGTTTAACAAACTGCGATAATGCAGTGAAGATGCGAAAGTCGATCAGATAAGAAAAGCGAAGCGCGCGGTTAGTACCGATCTTATGGATAGAGAAGAAATGACTTAAGTTGTGAATATGCGAACTTATATCGAAAGGTGTAAATGTGCGATTTGCACATGTTTTGCACACACTTTGCTGTTGCTGCAAATGGTTAAGTACGAATATTGATGAATGTAACTAGCAATGGCACGCAAAAGAGTTAGTTATTCATCGATTAACTAAAAATTTTTTCAAGAGGTTTGAAATTTTCAATTAAATGCTCGAAATCACAATCTTTCATAATAAGGACAGATTATTTGCAATCACGAACTGTGCAAATTGGTCTCGAACTTTCAAGAGAAGAATTTCAATCTGAAAGAAAGAAAAAGAAACATATTGACAATATTTGAAATATTTTGAAGTTAGTTGGCTGAATATGGAGGGTAAGCGGGAGCAACGTATTGCTGTGTGGGATAAGGTGGGTTCGAACCAAATGGTTGCAATTGTGACGCTTGTGACGGTTCGCAATGTGCGCCTAAATTTTCAGGTTGCCTTAATTCAGATTTTCGTAATCTTTCATATCTTAAATAAATGAAGCCAGCAATCAAAATCAATATCAAAGCGACTGAAACCATTATGCAACCAATGCTCAAGATAATAGTACCAATTAGTCGTGGCGTTTTGTTGAATTCCTTCCTATGTTCATTAAAGAATGGAGTATCAAACTCGGGACTTGGAGGCTTGTCGCTGGCGAACACACGAAACATTGTACCGGCAATAACACCAAATAAACCGAAAATTACTAAACAAACCGAACATTGACAGGCGACGATTGCGGGCACCAAACGCCTGTCAGCATTGCGTAATGCTGCTCGATTCCAGTAATAACGACGATTTCGATCCATGAGTTCGTTCGAATCAAATTCAATCTACGTCTACGCCTCTCTGTTCTTTCAGTATTTCAATTTTGAACACTCATTTGTTTCTTTCGAAAAAATTGGCAAAAAACAAGCGCTTTTCGATTGGTTGCAAAAGCATAACACAACTTTCGAAGTGAGTGTAAAGCGATCGATTCTCAGAGAAGGGATTCACTTAAAATTGCTTTTCCGTCTATCGTTGAAATCAACGCTAATAATGAAAAATGTTTTGGTCTTAAAGTTGAAATAAAGTTGAAATGAGTTATTATTTAAAGAAATGAAAAGAGAAGATTAAATGATCAAACGATTAAAGAACCACACAACACTTTGAAATTAAGAAAAAAAAATTGTCATTGAGATCGAAAAAAAATTGTTTTTAGCGCGAGCTTTTCAATTGCAGCTTTACAGGATCCGTTTGTTCGAGTGTACGTTCCTTATTGCGAACCTACCCTTGCTTATCAGGTAGCTTCTTCCAGAAACACTTGTGGTAAAATTTCTAACACAAATTCGGTGCATATAGTAGATACACCGTTTGTACAAATGTACAATTATTATAATATTTTTACTTATAATAGTTATAACAATTTAACCAAAATGGTTAAATGATGGCAATTAAATTTTTTGTTTCTCTTATTGTTTGACTTCTTATCTCTCATATAATCATAAAATTCGAATTGAAAAGTTTTCAAAATTTTGTTCACTTCATTCAAGAAAATTGCTTTTTACCCTATTGGTATGTGGAAAGGTGTTTTGCATGGGAATTTGGTTCTGATGAAACGAGAATCGAATATGGGTGAAATCGTTCAATTAAGCTGATGTGATGACATATTAATTAAATAAATTGTTCTATATAATCTATTTAAGATAAATATAATAAAGTTATAAACTTGTGGGTTGATTTATTTGGTTGATTTAAAAATTTTTAATCGGTTGATCTGTCAACCATTATGGGAGTGATACCGCGGTCGGGTATTACTCACCGCTCGCCAATCCATAAAGCCAACCTGATATGCGTACTTTTCTATTCGCAAAAATCGAAAGATTGTTTTCAAATGCGAGTGTAAAGCGATGGTTTCTCAGAGAAGAGCTCAATTTAAATTACTTTTCCGTCTATCGTTGAATTCAACGCTGATAGCGAAAAATGTTTTGCTTTTTAAAGTCGAAATGAATCTTTGTGAAACTTCGCACTAAGTATAGCTTAATGAAAGTATTTTGTTGATTGTTTTTGTGTTTGAAGAAAATTTAAAATCGAAAAGTGTGCTTTTTGACATAAAATGATAAAAAACATTTGCACCGCTTTCGCATTCGACAACTTCACACCTAAAACTCCAATAAGATTTTTTGATGACTTTAAAACTATCACCTCGAACTTTTGAAAATTTAAAAATCTGACAAAAATCCAATTTTGAAGCCATCATCATTTTTTCGATCGCAAGTAAACATAAAAAAGTTATTTTGGTCACGGATCAGATGTGGCAGTCAAAAAACTTCGCTTAAAGAGTTGAAATAGGTTTAAAATAGAGATCCAAACTTGCCCGTTTCCGGTGCGATAATCGCTTGGCCCTCCCCCTAAAACCCGTTCAACAAATATAACCCGTGATCCGCTGAAGCCTTTAAGCCCAACAACCAGCATATAAGGTGTGCAACCATTACCAAGAATTTATTTTCATCCTAATATCATTATTATAAAATTTTTAAAACGTCGCTTGCATTAACAATTCCCACGTCTTCATTGTCATTTCTTGACACTACCGTCCCAACTTTAACTTCGCTGGTCCTAAAATCACACACCTTCGCTGTTCGTAAGCTCTATCGCTCGATCAAGTTTTGTTCATTCTCTCAAATTGTTTATTATTTTAAATTAATTTTAAGTAAATTAGTTTCACTTACTTTACCGCTGAATTCGAATTCGCCAACAGTGAAACAATTTTATCACAAAGAGTTTTTCTGTGAAAAAGCGTCGCTCTGAACAAAGCTAGACGCCTACAAAACCCATTTTTGACGCTTTTTACAAATCAATTAAATACCGAAATCACGTCGATTCTAAACATGAATAAGTTTCGAAAAACTGACAGATTGACTTTAGAACCGAGAATGTCGCGTATGGAAAACGTCAAACGGTGGTTGAAATCAAGGCGAAACGAAACGTCACCCAATCGCAAATGCAAGCAATTGAAGCCCTGCTTTCTTTTAAATGGCCGCAGCTCTGAAGAGTTGAACGAGTGCAAAGCTGAGAGCAATTTGAACGAAGCATCGATTTTATACAAGTCAAAAATTAATTATTCTCGAAAAAGAAAGCGTGAAAGTAAAAAGCTTTCTTCAGCTTTCAAAATATCTAATGACGGGAAGACAGTTAAAGAAGCGAGATTACACACAACGAATACTAATTTTCATCTTGAAAAGCCGCGGAACACAAAAGACTGTGATATATTGCGTAATGATTTGGAGACAACAGGATTTTCACGGTTGGATCAGTTGTTTGATACAAAAACAGAAAATAACGGTCAAACTATTGACAACTTTCAAGCAGTGAACAAAGGCCGAAAATTCTTTTCGTCGACGCGCAAAAACCAGAGAAAAAACAATGAGATTGAGCCAAGATTTAACTTCAAAAATATCGAGAAAGAAACAAACTATAGCTCTAAATATCACATAAAAAGCTGCAGAGATGAAAAAATTAATCAACTCATAGAACCAATTCATGAAGCTATTGCTAAAGATTTTAATCAGTTTCTCCGAAATCAAGCCACTGAATACGCGCATTTGATGGCAAAAGATAATTCATCGAAAAACTGCAAACAACCTTTGCTTGAATTGATTCATAAAAGTGGAACAAATCCGTTTTCATTACTGAAGAAGATTGAGGATTACGATTATGAACGAAAACGAGGTTTAATAGTATTTGAAAGATGTTTGAAGTGGCAAGCCTCATGTCCCGAACCATTGGCAAGCAAAGAAGATATATATTCATATGCAGTTACTCCATTTTTAAAAGCAAGGAACCGCACTAAAACTCCAGCTACTCATGTATCAATTAGAAATCATCTTTCAATAGCTCTACAAACATCTTTTGCACCAAGGAATATGCATGAAGTAATAGCGCATAAAAATAATATCAGCACTCAAACGACGCCATATCTGTTAAATAGTCAAAATCCCATTTATCTAATCCCATTTCAAATCAATCAATCTTTACACCAAAACGAATCTTCGATTCCTTTAAAACTGATTGTTAAAAATGCACGAAATGAAACTTCAATTCAAATTAAGGCTCATGAAGAGAACGATTGCAACACATCTTTGATTCCAGTTTACCCTGTCCATCAAATTATAAATTAGCGAGCAATTTTGTCTTTAATTTTATTTGAATCATTGATTTAAGTTCAAAATAAGCCATTTACGAAAAAAATTTGCGGTATACTTTCATTTCACTTCTTTTTTGCTTATAACTTGAAAGCTTTATTATTAGCGAAGTTAATATTTTGTAATCAAAATGCGTTTATCATGATTTTATTTTTTAAAAAAGGAACTTATCTTCCACTACTAAAATTCTCTTTTCTTCTTTTTGAAATATTTCAATTAAAAACTTTCACAAATCATAAATTTACGACCCAATTTAACTGCAATATCTATCTGTATGTAAATAATAAGAGTAATTTAACTTATCAAAATAAAAAATAAAATAAAACTCCAAAAAGTTTATACTTTTGAATTGATTAAATTATTTAAAGTAATTCATTCTGTCGTAATTCATACTTAAAAATTTATTTAGAATAATCAATTATTTTATCAAAAACATTTATCAATCGAATTACTATCACAATGTACTACTCTGTACAAAGCTAACTAAGTTTATACAAAGCTAACTTGTAAGTTTCCTGCTGTGCGTGGCATACCGGACCAAAATAAAACTTCATTTTGTTCAGAGTAGTAATCTGAACTATTTGTAAGGTTTTTCAGTTTACCAAGACTTCACAAATGATTAAAACAGCAAAAACATACAAGTTAGCTGTTATTATAAAATTTCAAGCATATCAAAGGTGAAAATTTATAGCTTCCGAGCTTTTTAGCAATTAAATTAAAAGACTTAACATTTATTGTTTTTAGTTTCAAAATTTGCTTCACAGCATTAATTTGAATATTTGAATGTCTGCGTTATATTCGCTGTTGACAATTTTTTATCAACATTATAGGAAGAATTAAGTTTACGAAGAAATTTTACACTTTTTTTTAATCTGGATGACGGAGTGAGACTTGATAACAATTGGGTTCGTGCTCTTCGTGAGTAACAATATTGAAAATCTATTATTGCCCTGATGATGGCTTTAA
>NCKU01001147.1:0-28523 GCA_003675995.1 Dinothrombium tinctorium | reverse complement strand
CGCGAATAACACGAGGCAAATTAGAATAATGACGAGAGCAACGAAAAGAAGCGATTGAATTTTTCTTGAAGTTGTTCCTGAATAACTGCATCTCAATAAATCTTCAGCTATGTTCATAGCGTTCGAGAGTGTTCCCAAATTTTTAAATCGCTTACTGAAATTAGTTTCTGGGTTAATGCTGTATGTAAAGTACTTATTCTCAACCACTAAATAGATCACTTGACTCCCTGGGCCATCTTTATCATAAACAAATGCGCTATCCACTTTGATGCCAAGCCTTTCTCCGAACTCATCTGTTACATTGAATCCACCACTAAGCAGCGAATATGTGTAGTCTGAAACATTTTTCGTGTAAATGAAGATTTTGTTTTCGATAATAAAGCAATGGTAAAGAATCGTTCGATGACTCCATGTGAATGCAGCAACAATATCTTTATTGTTCAAAATATCTTCCTTTGCTTTGAATAATGCGTTGTAATTTATAATGTTGTGGTCGGCTAAATTTGTTATGTTTCTAAATGACAATCCCTCGCCTTTACTTCCCGAAACGAATGCAAAAATCGGTAGGTCGTTGCCGTTTGAAGTTTTAAACATTTTCATATTTAACATTGCGCTTATTTCATACGATCTGTAGTTTGGAAGTAATAATTGGCCATTTGGAAGTAATCTAATCAATTCGCTTTTGGCCGACAAGTCAATTGCATAGAAATAATCATTTTTGAATACGACTAATGTCCTATTTTCGAATACACTCGCGGCGTGAAACGACGGATGCTCGCATAGATCTTCTAAACATGTATTAAGTTTAACACCTAAAATTATTATAAGAGCCAACTTCATCTCTATTATTTTTGGATAATTTTTGCGAAAGAATCAATTAATACGTTATGTTAAATTCAATAAATTGTATGTTATAAACAATATATAAAAACGAACGTGAATTCGATCTTTGTTTAATCGCGCATTTGCTGAAATGCACGACTTACAATCAGACACTTTGTAAGAGAAAATATGATGAACAAATTGTAAAAGTTAACTGATTGAAAGACAACTTTTGATATGAAATATTTTTGCTGAAACGCTGCGCCATTGATATTGGTTAGATCAGACACAAATTGAATAGCGCAATACATCGAATAAAGTTTTCGCTATTTATTCGTAGTTTTTGTCGAATTTAAAAAATAATTAACTTGGTTATGATTTTGAATAAAACTGAGTGTTTTATTTGAATTGGTTTATATATTAGTAAATTAAACTGAATGACGGGTGTGGACCGAAAATCGTAAGCTAAAATTGCGGTTGAAATTCGAAAGCCAACGGCGAGCACCGCGCGCTCTGCAAGCGAACGAAGCAAACGCGATCGCGAAGAGGCGCGAATTGCGGCACTTTGTTTGTGCGACTCATTCGAACGTTCGAAGCGAAACCAAGAAAGCAATGGCCTCCGCCTCAGGTTTGAGCGCTCTGCGCTTCGCTCATATTTAATGCCAAACGTTCATTTCGAAGGCGAAGACGAAAAGAAATTTCAGTTAAGCAACAACCGCTTTGTCACTGTGTCTCAATTTAGACACAAGACACGAATCGATATTCGTGAATATTACGTGACCGATGACGGCGTGCGGAAACCGGGCAAAAAGGGGATCTCACTGTCGCTGCAGGAATGGAAAAAGCTCAAAGAGCAAATGGATGAAATCGAGAAAGCTATCGTCAAATGCGATTCCGACAGCGTGAGTATCTCAACTCATTGCGCAATAATGACTACTGTTCGCTGTTTACTTTCAGGATTAGCGGAACAAAACGGCAAACAAGCCTTGAAACAAGCTTTTATTTCACACATTTTCTGTAAATTTGCCGCAAAAAAGTTTTTTTCTCATTCTGTAAATTGAAAAGTGAATATATGTTCGATTAGAGGTAAAGACTCGCCGCGAATACAATGTCTCTTTTAATCGCTTTGTTCGCTTCCGAAAACTTATTTTCGAGATCAGTGTTACCGATCACTTTTGCCGCTTGGCACATTTGGCGCAATAGTTCTTCCAAGCGTCTCAAACAACGAATTATGCTGCCTTCGAATGCGTCTGTCATTTTACACAATTGAGCGAAACTCGCTCCCTTTGACCAAGCGTACACGACATCCATCAAATTCGGTCGGAATGATTCGACGTATGCGTTTTCATCGATATCAAGCTTTGCTTCTTTCGAAACTGTCGCTATTCTTTTCGCTAATTGTTGCATTTGTCTTAAAGGTTGAGCCAATTCTTCGGTCAATTTCTCGGTCTTCTCTGCTTTTTCTTCAAACACAAAACAACTTAGCAACGCATTGATTTGATAGATATTTAAATCATTAAAAAGTCCATTGAATAACATTTCTGTGATCATTAACTCATCGCCACTAAAATAATAAGTAAAGTTATTGTTATTTTCTAATAATGAATACTAACCTTGTTATTTCACAAGCGACTCTACCCTTAATCTCAATCACATCAGCAGCTGTACAATAACCTAAACGTCTCAATACACGTTTTCTGCACTTCAACTCATCCATTTGAAGTAAACTTTGAGCTTTCTTCAAATCTGCTTTTACTTTACGTATTTTTTCACCGATTGCTTGTTTTCTGGAATACGCTTCCATAGCAATGGGATCGATGTCTTCGCACTGCAACAAACGTCTTTCATATGCTTCGATTTTAGTCACAAGAGAGAGGAACTCTTTGTCTTTGATTTTCATATCTTCGATTGGATCAAGAAGAGGCACCTTATTGCTAAACTCTTTGTACACTTTGTTTAATGTTTTACGAACGCTTTCACGACTATCGTGGCTTTTCAAGTCGTGGGGACAAAAAACGCGAACAGAACTTATTTGAGTGATATTGTTGAGTGAAAATGTGACGATTTTCATATCTCCTTTTTCACCAGCTAATGGTGGCCGAATTTCACCATTTCTACGCTCATAAGCGCTGTCAATATTAATGATCACATCTAATGTATATACAAATGCTTCATCAATCGCAGGATTGCGTTTTTTGGATGGTTTCTTAAGAAAATTAACTAAAACACCCCATCCAACTTCAACTCCTTCATCAGAAACAATCTAGAAAATAAAATATGAATCGCTTTTTTACATTGAAGTCTTCTGATACCTTTAATAAACGACCGTTTTGTAAAAATGGAACAATGTAAGTAGGTTTTCGAAGGTATTCTAAAAATTGTTTAGAAAGATGAGACAATTCTGATTTTATTTTAAAATAGTCGCCAACTTTTGCCTCATTTTCTACTTCAATTTTTTCATATTGTGCTTCAAGAGCTTTGAGTTCTGGAAAGAGAAGAGTGATTTTTGACCATTGCGTTTTATAAATGTATGAGTTTAAAAACTTGTAAAACTCACTTTCAAGAAGTTCGGGTACTTCTGCATAGTGCTGAAACTGATAGAAACTATGTTGCAGCATGTACTCGGGATTCACATCCTCAACTCGCAGCAAATTGAGAACCATATTATAAGTAAGATGGAAAGCACTGTTAATGGGATCCGGTTTTCCTTTAATAAGTTCCTTTCCTACGCTTGGACTCATTTTTTCGTCCACCATTAATATAACTATTCCCCTCTCGTCGATACCTCGGCGACCAGCACGTCCACTCATCTGAATATATTCACCAGATGTTATCCATCTAAAATCAGTCCCATCAAACTTATGAGCATTTGTAAATACAACAGTTCTTGCTGGCATGTTTAAACCCATTGCAAATGTTTCGGTAGCAAAGAGGGCTTTGATGAGGCCTTCACCGAAAAGAATTTCAATCGTTTCTTTAATAATAGGAAGAAGACCACTATGATGAATACCGATTCCTCTTTTCAATAATGGCAAAACATGTTCAACCTAAAAAATAAATTTAATCTTTTGTAAATTAAAAAATAAAAAATAAAATAAAATAAATTACTTGAGGCAACTTCTTATCTTCTTCGCTTAAAATGTCGATCGCGTTGTTAAAAACTTCTGTGACTAAATTCTTTTCTTCATTGGTGTTGAAATCAAGTTTACTCATTTTGAGAGCGTAAGCTTCACATTCTTTTTTGCTAAAGCTGAATACAATAACAGGAGCCAAGTTTCGTTCCATTATGGTGCGAATGACTTTGAAGCAATCAGAATCTCCTACAAGCGAAAGATTATATTAAAGTACGACAATTGAAAATTAATTAACCTTTTATTCCCCCTTTTCTGCCTTTATTCGCAGCATCGCCTTTTGCAGCATCGCCTGCATTTTGAAGAACGCTCATTGCAACGTTGAAATTATCCTCTCTAAAATTGCCAGATTCATCTACTACTAAATGCAAACCATCACCTCCAGCAGGAAAAACGTAATGTTGTAATGGCGTTGGACGAAAATCGGTATATACAACGTGGCAAACTTGATGATGAAGATGAGAAATCCATTCGGCAAATTGTCTTGCATTGGGAATGGTCGCTGATAAAAACACATAATGCACAGAATCTGGAAGCAAGATAATAGTTTCCTCCCAAACGACACCTCTCTCACGATCTCTCATATAATGAATTTCATCGAAAATGACCCAACCGACTTCACGCATGACTTCACTTCCACGGAATAACATAAGTCTTAAAATTTCAGTGGTCATTATAAGACATGAGGCAGTCGGATTGATAGTTACGTCGCCTGTTATCAATCCTACATCTTGAAATTCTTCATAAAACTCTCTATACTTTTGGTTACTCAACGCTTTAATAGGTGTTGTGTAAATTACTCGTTGTTTATCGCGTAATGACTGTGCAATGGCGTATTCAGCGACAACGGTTTTACCAGCAGAGGTGTGAGCAGAAACCAGAACGCTTTGATTATTTTCGATACAAATGATAGCTTCTTTTTGAAATGGATCCAATGAGAAATCGTATTCTTTTGCGGGTTTATGATTTTCTGTGCCTGAAAGATCGCGAAGAGGAGCATATTCTATATCAACAGGAGTGACCACTTCATGAAGACACCCTTCTTTCGTTTCAAGTGAATTGATCGAAACACGAGGCAACATTTCCTCTAATTTCTCCTTTTCATCTTCTTTTTCGTCGAAATCATCATTTTTCTCATCGCTTTTTGTTTTTTTCGCCACATTTTCAGGGTTCGCGCTTTCTTTTTCAATAATTTCCATCAAATCGATGTCATCGTTTTCATCGCATTTTTTTCGCTTTCCGCATTGTTCAGTCGTAAGTTTGTCTTCCCCACTTTCGAATACGTCGAACAATTCTAAATCCATGTTTCGAGTTTCTCCTTTTTCGAGGAAAGGCCGATTTTCTCCAAAATTTTGACACTTTGAGTTTCAATTCTACATTCGAACGACAAAAGCGTGTCAATCTCTTTCGGGACTTTCTCTTATTACGTCCTTTTCTCCGCTTGTATTCGACTTTGTTTATTATTTCAAAATTTTTCGCAGGCTACTTTAAGTTCGGTCCTAAATTTTAATGACTTCGCACCTGCTTTTCGTTAAAACGCTTAAATAAACGTCGCTTCCACATTCTCTCTTCATTTTTCTTTTCAGCATAAGTTTCGTTCAAAAAGAAATCACACTGCTAAAATTACTCTGCTATTGTTATGCATGCAATCAAAAACTTACGGTCAAAACATTTTCATAGTTCTTCGGATATCGGATATAAATTTGATATCATATAAAATTTAAGTTTAATCTTAATGTTATTTGAATCATAAAATAATACAGTTTGACTACCGAATGACTTTTTCTTGAAACTTCTGTTTAACATAAGCTTAAAATACAATTGTAATCTTTTTTTAAAAAAAAAATCAGCAAGTGATGAAAGTGCTTATCTTATATGAAAATCATTTTAATCCCACAAACTTTTAAGCAATTGGTTTGTAGGTTGTGACTTCACAGTGTTCAGTTCGTTTTCGCACAGCTTTGCGTTCCTATTGATCTCCCTCTCGATTAGAACATTTTTGACCTCATCGACAGTCAAATGTTGCTCTTCTTTTTGCAGCTGAGCGAAGAAGCAGTTTTTGCTGTGCTTAATGTGCTCGTCCCACGGTTCATCGTTGTGTGACCATTGGTCTAATTCTTTGAAGCAACAGAAACACCGAACGGCATCGCTTCGCTCGTCGCAGCGATAGAAGCCAGCTTTGGCCATTTTCTCCTTGACGCACGGCCCGGTTGTGAAAGGCCACGACTCGAATGTTAGCAAACGCTGCTTTTCGGAGATCATTCTCGAGTCTTTGCCTTCAAATGCATCCTTTAATGATATTTGATGCATTCTCTCGCTTTCGTTTTCAATTCGATCCACTTTTGCCGCCTTCACACTTCGCCTTTGAGGGCCGCTTTCCGCATCGACGCCGAGTCAGTGTCACATGATTTTTCGCGCTTCTAAACAGTCTCCGCTGCTCTTTCGCTTTGTAGAGAGGATTCTTTCAGAGTTTAAACTAAAAGCGGCCGCGAAAAGCAAATGAAGTGAAGA
Organism: Dinothrombium tinctorium; assembly: GCA_003675995.1. NCBI lineage: Eukaryota > Metazoa > Arthropoda > Arachnida > Trombidiformes > Trombidiidae > Dinothrombium > Dinothrombium tinctorium. The sequence goes on along the minus strand of NCKU01001147.1, from coordinate 22,059 downwards.
ATTGAGAAAACAAACGCAAGAAGAGACGAGCGCTGAGCACAATAAGAAAGCGCTCCCCGCACGTTGATTTGTCCATTTATGGGTTTGAATAGTAGGCGTGAACCGACCGTTCGAAAAGCGGCTTCGCGATTGGAGGGCGATCGCACTCTGCTTTACTCACTGTTTCTCGCATCTTTTGCAAATGGATTCGTTTTTCATTCTTTAAATCCACTCTTCTTTCAAACGTAAGTTTCGCTTTTTACTTTTCACTTTTTGTTTCCATTTAAATTACGCTTCTTTTCGCGAACAGCGTTTGTGTTCATTTTTTAACTCGTGCAATCTTTGTTTGCGTTCGCAATTTGCGAGTTTCGAACGCAGTCGAAAGTAAGCGAAAATGTAACCGAAAACGTCGGTTCGCAGTGATCGTTGTGTTCTTTTCACCACTTTAACGTTTTAACGGTAAAACCGTTGCGATTCTCGCATTAGTCATCAATTAATTAAGTGATCGATTAATGATCGCATAGAAGGTACGAATTGCCTGTAAATATTTACATTCGATGCGACTGCTTTCGACTCCTCCCTTGTTTCTTGAATTGCAACTGTAAAATCATCCATTTTGCGGCATTTCCTCTTACAATTGTTTTGGTTTCGGCTTCTTTTTCGCAAATTCTTCACAATTAATTGCGGCAAAAGAGCAAGTGACCACAACAGTTACAATTAATTTGATTGCGGTGCGGTCATTAATTTTGTATCTTTTGTGCATTGCTATTTTTAGACCGCAATCAATTAAATGATAATTTATTCGTCGCCGCAATGATGTGATGCTGTTTGAAGTCATCTCAAACGATTGAATTGAAATAACTGCGTGAGTTTGTTTTCGAAAAATGTCTAATTTGGAAAATTCAAGCTTAAATTTCATGTCGTGCTTTGCATTCGTTGTTTTTCTCATGTTTCATGAATTGAATATACATAAGCAAAAACCAGAAGTCAAGATATTGATCTTCGAAGTGAATGCAAAAAAGAAACGTTTCATTAGCATAACAAGCTTATTCTCTATTAAAAGAGTGAAGCATTGAGATTCTCTTTTCAAACAACAATTAAATTGCTTTACGTTTGTGTGCAAAGTGTCATCTTTAAGGAAAGGTAGCAAAGAGTTGAGTGAGAAATGAATAACATTGAGATAACATTGTTTTTTTCTTTCTAGAAATCGTACACTTTCCTGAATTTGAATTTTCTTTTTGTTCGCTGTTTATTAAAAAGTTTAGTTCTACATTACTAAATCTTTGACACTAATTTCAAGTAACAATTATTCACTTCATTTCTTTCATTCGATTGTAACTTGAAGTGTTTTTCATTTTCCATTTGACTACTACTGTATTAATCGACAATGAATCTAATCGCATCTGATGAAATAGCGCACACGTTATGCTTGTTTGAGGAAAAAAACGTGATGCGCAATAAAACACTGTCCCTTTTTGGCTAGAATTTTTTCAGTCATAATTCATAGCGACATAAATATATGAATTTATATTCGCTTCATTCTTTAGTTTCATATTCGTTTTAGTTTCGCGGAAACCTTTTCTCGAAATTATAGTACGAAAACAGTTGAAATAACTTCCTTCATTCACGCTGACCTTTGCATGTTTTTTTTATGTTCCTTTTTCACACTTTTATTGAATTTCAATTAGATAGGAGCGACAATATCTTCAGCAAATATTTTTTGTTTTTCCATTTGATCCCTTCCTTCATTAGCTATTGATGTAAGCAGCTTTTTTGGTTGCTTCAGTCTCACGTTAAGTTATCGCTTACATAACTATCATATTTTTCTCATTAATTTTATCATTTACGAGCTTTTTGTTTACTTGTATCATTTTTTTGCCACTAATAATTAGCGATACGCTTTAGCGAAGTTTTGAGCGAGGCTCATTTAAATTCGGGTCAATAAAAAATGGCAGAAGGTGTGTATAAACGTAATAAGTTAAATTTTTAGTAAAAAGGTGTTACAAAAAAGCGAAGCAGCGAGCGAGTGTTTGCATTTTGGCAATCGACCTTCTTTTTTCTTTTTTTCTCCATTTCGCAATATTGAATCATTTGTTGGACACCACTGCGAAGCTAAAGAGAAAAGCGCAAAACTCTTTCACGACAATTACAAACAAAACATGAAAATTCACCACTCATTTCACGCTTGAAACGTTTAATTTTTTACGCTTCTTTCTTTTGCATTGATCACGATTGTATTCTTTCAAAAATGAGAATAAAGTTTCAATATGTGATTTTAATGCTTCCAAGTAGGCACACGTACAAAAAATATTTCATATCAAAATTTTAAATGAAAACTGAATTGTCATTCTGCACTAAAAACTCATCAATTGATAAAGTTAAAGTGATCCTCTTTTCTAAAAATTTTCTAATTTTCACAATTATTCACCAAAAAAAAATTGTTCTGTTTTAAAGTAGAATGAAAAAAATACTATCAAATAGTGCGTTTAACAAATTCTTCACCCATTTCGAGGATGTATATATTCACACCACTTGAGAACAAGAAAGTAATCGCCATGAATTAAATTGCGCATAAAATTATGCATAAAAAGTAAACGAACACACGTTTATTTATTTTCTTTTTGGTTTTCACAAAAAAAAACCTAATTTTTCTTAATTTTTTCGACCATTCTATCAACTTGTGGATAAATTTCCCTTTTTATCACAACCAATACCTCGATGAACACATCGTTGGAATGTATTTCTAGCCCTTAAAGGTTTTAATCGGTAATATGTTTACACACGCATAGAAAGCCGTAAAAATCAACTTGGTGTTGGGCGTGACTTGAACATGTCTTTATTGAATAGATTAATTGAAACAAATATCAAAAATGACTTTATTCTGTACATTTATTTTTGCAGATGAGTCTTGCAAAGACAAATGGTAGCAAACGTGCTACTTCTGCCCCTCCAATAAAGCGCAATGCATTTACGACTCCAAAGTTAACTGCTACAAGTAAGTTATTTTAATTAAAAGCAATATTTTTAAGTTTCGGTTTTTCAGGCGCAGCGGGAGCCGTTAATGAAGAAATGTTTATTAGTTGTTTCGAAGATGTTCCAAGAACTCAAATATTCACCAGCAAAGACCTCGAACTTGAACTAAATAAAATCAAAGACACGCTTTCTGATACAAATATGCATTGGGAGAAGCGTTTGGAATCTTTAAAGCAATTGAGAGCTCTGCTGATTGCAGGTGCTGCTGACCACGATAAATTTTATCCATTTATCAAATTATTGGAATTACCTTTTCAACAATGTGTTAAAGATTTGCGCTCTCAAATAGTGAGAGAAGCTTGCATAACAATTGCCTATTTGTCTCAGAGAGTTGGAATTAAATTAGACAGATTCTGTGAAATGCTTTTGCCTACTTTGATCAACTTGATTCAAAATAGTGCCAAAATCATGTCAACTTCGGGAATAGTGACTATTCGCTTTATAATTCAATATACACACTCCGCGCGATTGATCCCTATTATTACGTACAATTTATCTTCTAAATCAAAAGAAATTCGCAAAGCTTGCTGTGAATTCTTGGTTCAATTGCTGCATACGTGGCCTACACATACTTTAGAAAAACATATTGGAATACTTCAAGAAGCAATAAAAAAAGGAATCAATGACGCTGATCCAGAAGCCAGAGCTTTTTCTCGTAAAGCGTTTTGGGGCTTTGCATCACATTTTAAAGAACAAGCAGATTGTCTTCTTAACTCTTTGGACAACAACAAACAAAGAATGCTTTACGATGAACAGCTTACGATGAGCAGCTCAAATAGCATCAACTCCTTGCAATCCGTTTCTAGTTCTCATGGTATTCACTCTACCAAACGAATAGGTTCTAGCGTATCTACAAGCAATTCGGTTGAGAATTTGAGCCGGCCATTAAGCAGCTTGTCAGGAATGATGAGAAATCGATCTGGGATACCTGTTTATGCTGTTAAGACCGATAACAGTAAGTATCCAGCGATCAAATGCGCTACCTGCATGAGTATGGCATGTCATTCCCTTTTTTGTTTTACATATATTAGTTTCAAGCCGAACCTTACCTTCCCCTTTGCGTTCGACAAGTGCTATTGATGTCGGAGCTGCAAGGCGAGCAAAAGTCAGAGCTGCCATGAATGCAGCTATGACACAACCAAAAGTTACAGTTGGTTCATCTCTTAGTAAGTTCTACTAATTTTGTAATTTGATTTTTTATTTCCAAACTAAAACTCAGAAAAGATGCTCTGAATTGAAACTTCTTCATTTTTTAGCTCGTTCCGCCTCTAAAAAAGTTGACTCTTCATCAACTGCTGCTGCAATAACATCACCTGAAAGAGTTAGTCGTACAAAAGTACGAGTGTCACAATCTCAACCTAGTAGTCGCTCAACATCACCTTCATTGCGCTTAAGCTATCATACAATGATGCAAACTGATGGCAGAGTTAACCGAGGAAGAAGAAAGTCAGGAATACCTTTATCAACAAGTCGAGAAACAAGCCCAAATCGTTTGTCATATGTAGCAATGGAACGAAGATTAAGTAGTGGGTCGAGTCGAGTTTCAAAAATGTACAGCGGTACTAGTGAGAAGAACTTAGCCTCCGCGTCTCCATTCTTAGCCGAAAGAATGTTGCAGCAAAGTCGAGAAGCCGAAGCTGCGATGGCTGATGCTTTAGGAGTTGAAACAGCGGCTACAAGGAGAAAATATAATTTCGATGATCATTCGGATGAAAGTGAAACTTCGAGTGTATGTTCAGATCGATCATTTGGATCTTTTGGTGGTAGAAATGTCGAAGATGTTTCTGATATCATAAGGAATCTGTCGAGTTCTCATTGGTCAGACCGTAAAGAAGGTTTATTGGGTCTCCAATTCTTTTTGCGTCATTCTCCTCATAGTTTGAGCGCTTATGAATTGAAAAGAATCACAGATATGTTTACGAAAATGCTCCTCGATCCTCATACAAAGGTGAAAATAAATGAGTTCTTTTTGTAAACACTAATTTAATAATTTTTTTCAGACATTCACTTTGTTTTTAGAAATTCTCAATGAATTAATTCAAGTTTATAAGCAAGAGCTAAATGGTTGGCTTTACGTTTTAATGACTAGGTTATTCTTGAAAATGGGAACTGATACTTTAGGTTCGGTACAGAGCAAAATCCTTAAGACGTTTGAATTGATTAGGGAATCTTTCTTGTGCCAAGACCAATTTAATGTGATAATTAGATTTTTAAGTGATCAAACTCAGACTCCAAATGTAAAAGTTAAAGTAACTGTTCTTCAGTATTTGCACCATTTATGTGAGATAATGGATCCGAACGATTTAACAAATGGAAGTGCACATGAATTACAATTATCACTTATGAAAATAATCGCTTGGACTGCAGACCCGAAAAGTCAGGATTTACGCAAGCAAGCTTTAGAAGTCATATTAGATCTTTTCAATTTGAACACTTCTGAGTTTTCAGGAATCCTAAATCATCTTCCAAAAACTTATCAAGACGCTGCCTTTCAAGCCATCAAAATGCGAAGAAGATACAATAGCGAATCAAATAATTCTACAATCGAATCGAATAACCTTCAAACGCCTAGTCTTTTAAAAGCATCTAAAAACAATAGTAAATGCACCGAATACGATTACGATGATACAGAAAATTTGAACCCGGAGGAAATTTACAATAGTTTGAGACAGACCACTGCTGAAATTCAAAAGTATAATTTCAATGTAGATTCTGACTTGTATTTAACAAGCAGTTCCAATGTGAATAAAATCAGCGAGAAGAAAGCAAGTCCGACTGGCAGTCCTAAGAAAACCACAGTTCGTGACTTAAAAGAATTGTCATCAGCGTCACAAGACTCTGGCATTAGTCAGATAGATGGTTCGTCTAGTAATCATAAGTTATCACCAAGTCCACCCACATTTTCCACGAATTCTTCGCCATCGAAAAATGGTCGACTCTCTTCGATCGAAACATTTAACGAAACAGACTCGACTTTAAATTGTTTCACCCTCGTGTTTGATAATTTGAGTGGAGCTTCGAAAGACGTCGAATTTCAAAAAGAGATACTTAATGAAATGATTGACTTAATCAGAAATGCAGATTCTGATCAGTGGGCTAAACATTTCAAAGAAGCACTTCGCATATTGTTGGAGAAAATAAGTAAAGACGAAAGTAGTGTTGTAAGATCGTTTTCGTTGAAGGTTATGTGTGAACTGCTGTTGAAACAAACTGAGTTTTTTGGAAATTACATCGAACTCACTATTTTACGTCTTCTCGATGCCTGCCGAGATCCAGAAAAAGAAGTGCAACGCGCAGCGGAAATATGTGCCGGAACTGCTGCAACAGTTCTACCTCCTGAACAGTGTCTAAGAGTACTTAAATCGGTTATAACAACAGGTGAATTACCATTGAATCAACATGCTATTAAAATGCTTAACAAGGTAAGCGCCAATTTGTAATACAGTGTATAAAACAATTTTTCTAAAAGCTCGTAGAGAAACGTGAACGCGATATAGTTATTAAGCTTTTGCCCGAAATGATGCCCGCTCTAATACAGGTTTGAATCTCTTTGTATTACTCACTTTCATGACTGCATTTTTTCACAGGCGTATGACAACTCGGAAAGTGCTGTTCGGAAAGCAGCGGTTCTTTGTATGGTAGCGATCAATAATTCTGTGGGCGATGAGATGAAACCGTATTTGACGAGTTTGAATGTTAGTAAAATGAAATTGTTAAAGCTTTACATCGACCGCGATCGATCGAAGAGCAGCGCATCGAATAGTAGTTGCAATTCACCGATCTCTTCTAGTTACGTTGCAAGTTAACATTATTAAATTCTTTTCAGTGCCAGTTTCGTGCCATTTTTTGAAGGCCACTTTGCTTTTACACAATGCGTTTAACGGTTTTACTGTTTGCTCTTTATTTCAACAATTTGCATTTTAACGTAAAACATTATTCATTTTAAGAACGCGCGTATTTAATACTTGGATTTAGTTTCCTTTTGCAACGAGCAAAACGCCATTTTCTATGCTGTTTGAGCGTTGTAATTTATTTATGTGTAAATCATACATTCCTTTGAATAAAGAAACGAAGTTTTTAATCTGATTTTTGGCTCAAGTTGACGCTAAAAATGCTACAGTCGTTCGGATTATCGATGTTGAAATGCTTCTTTTTAAGTGAACAGACTGCACATCAATGTAGAAAGTTGTGCGATGTCTATTTCAGAAATAACGAACATTTGTAAAGAAAATATTTTACGTGCTTAATTGCATAATTAAGCGTCTTACAAAACAAACAAGAGCCCGATGATTAAATTAGAATCGAGCTCTCATTTTATGACACAACTATAACCTTTCCTCACATCCACTTGAATGGCAATTGCAGACTGTGATCGACTCGGCTTCAAGTGTTGAATAACTTATAGTCGAATTAAATGCTTATGAACTGCTGAAGATTTGCAAGCACAGTAGTTTCACTACAATTGTGGAGAAAAATATTTGAATAATTCGCACAACTATGGAAATAACGAATATCATCTGTTGACGATCAACGCATTACGAAATTACTGAACTGAATTAAAAAACGAGTTTAATTTAGAAATTTAAAACAAAAGTTGATCACTTACATAATGGCTGCGTTGAAAATACTTTAATTTTGACAACGTTTCGCCTCTTAACTGTTAGGCCTCATCAAGTCAAGTGTGATTTTGCAAATGACCACTTTTTGTGACTGCATTTGGTGTGCTCATTTGAAGCCGAAATTTGCGAAGTGAAAGTTTTAGGAACCATTAAGGTTAGCGGAGTGAGAAGGGCTGAGGCAATAAATTCGCAAATGCAATCACAAAAGTGGTCATTTGCAAGATCACACTTGACCTGATGAGGAAAAATAGTTAAAGGGCGAAACGTTGTTAAAATTAAAGTATTTTCAACGCAGCCATTGTGTAAGTGATCAACTTTTGTTTTAAAAAAGTGAAATATCGATGACTACAGCAAACATGTTTAAAGAGTTTAATTTAGCTTAATGAATCCCTGCTGTCATCTATTGACATAAATGTTTACTAAAATATTTATGAACATCGACCTGAATTTGTTATATTTTGGATTTTAGACACTAGATGGCAGCAGGACTCAATAAGTATTATGAATTTTTTAATATTTTTCTTCACGACTGTACTTAACCACTGCGCTTCATTTACAAACATTTAGAAGTTATTTAGAAGTTAGTCAACACTTGAAGCCGAGTCGATCACAGTCTGCAATCGCCATTCGCGCGGATGCGAGAAAAGATTACAGTCGTGTCATAAACCAACTTAGCATCGAATCGAACTATCAGTTTTCATCTGTTAGCGCGCAACAAAAGCAGTGCTTTCATCACGATCGTCCTTATAATCGATTAGTTGTGCACTTCATTGAATCGTCAATTGAGTCCGAACGATGGCCAGTTTTGATGTTTCGAGCGAAGAACCATCTTCGTGCGACGAGCAGCGATGGCAAGAAGACGGAGAGGCGATTATTGCCGACGTACAGCCGCATGTTCATCGCATAGAACTCTCGAAGAATCTCGTTTCCGACGAACATTGCGTTTACTTCAATTTGGAAACTAAAGAAAACAATCGATACACGATTGTAATGACTGTCCGCGGATTTAAAATATGCGCGAACGAATTTGAAACTATCGATGAACAATATGAAGATGAGAATTATGAGATGTATTACGAAACCATTTACGCTTTATTAGACACAGTCAGTCCTAAGTACAGAGAATGTTTTGGATCTGCTTTAATCGATAAACTAAGCAAATTACAACAGTCTCAGCATTGAAATCAATCGAGTCTATTAGAGTCCAGATTCCAGAAGTGCTTCGATTTTATTTACGTTTTATTTTAGACAAATCGAGACTTCCTTTGCATGAAAATATCATTTTTCTTTCAATCGTGTGTACAGTCTATGAGATTAAAAGCTTGCTTCATTTTTTTTTTGTAAATATTTTTTGAACGCGCAAATAAAAAAGTGAATTAACGAGAAAGTTGTTCATTTTGATCAGTTACATGTCATAACGTGGGTTTGAATTTTAAAAAAGTGAAAATTAAAAATTAGCGCGATCGATGTTTTAAGAGTGATGAGAAGAGACAATAATTTATGTGCTCAAAATTGACCAAAATATGTGATGTGATGTGATGTGATGTGATGTGTGCTAATTTATGTGCACAAAAATCGAAGTTTTTTTTTTAATCAAATTGCATAATTTCACTATGTTTCGACAGCAAAATGAGTTAAAATTAAGAAATAAAAGCTTTTCTATGTTTTCATCTCTCAGATTGCGGCGACGATTGTTAAAAATTTGAGCTCAAGTTAAAAGCGATCGTTCAACGGCAATTGTGGCTAAAGGTGCATATTTCAAAATTTTTCTCATGTCAAAATCTTGAGATGAAGTGACATATTTGTAATCTTTTCTAATGACCTGACCAACTTTCCTTTAGCAACTACTGATAATTCGTTTGTGATAACGCTTTACTTTTTTGATATTTCTTCCCTTTGCAATTTGTATCACCTTGTTTTTAAAATCGTCACCGTGCATGTTTAAAATCGTAGAGGTTTATAGTTGTCCCACAATAATCACAAAAAAATAATGTTTTCGTCAACAATTTCTAAATTAAACTATAGACAAATTCTTTTAATTTTCTCGATTGCATTTTTTCAAAAAGTTTTACTATATAAAGTATATGTTGCTATTACTAGCGATATATTTCCCCTTTTCATTAAATTTTCGCATAAATCGAAAGAAAACTGATGAGTAAGTTAAGCTATCTTTATAATCTTGATTTGAGAAAAATAAATTTTCTGATTTTGCAATCTTGTTTACAAAATTTTATGAAAATATGCGCTTTTTATGTGCTTTTTGACATACTGATTTTTGAAAATTTTTATATATTTGGCAATTATGTAATCACAAAAGTCGCTTTAAGGTATCAGTAAAAAACATGTGATCACATAAAATTCCTGTCTCTAGTGATGAGCTAAAGATTCAAAATGGCCTTAGAGACAAAAAGGTGTCAAAAGGTTCATGTGAAAGCGATGAGAAAATCTAGGAGCTCGACTTCAGAGCGCACGTCTTCAAGAGCTGCAACCGAAAAACATTTTTCATGTTAACATTTTTTGCCATAGCCGAAGAATAGATTGAGATTTCGGAAACATCTTAATCTTTGCTAATAGAGAAAATTGAGTGGACTAATTTAGAATAAAATGTCCAAGCTAATAAAAAATGAATAAACAAAAAACAGATTTTGATCAAACAATTTTTTATAGAATTTTTAACAGTTTAAACTTGTTTCAGACAAAATCTAATTACTCTAACACAATTTTCAACAAAAATCTAGTTTGATACTTTGAAATTTTTGGGAATATTTCTCCTCTCTGCAGGAAATTTTTTTAATCTAAATAAGTTTTTCTAATCTAACTAGTGTTTATTTTAATTAGTGTTAGAATTCAATGTTCTCAATTAGTCAAGTTTCAATAATCTCAATTTTACCTTAGTTATAGACAAACATTTTAAAATGAAAAAAATTCCAAAATGTGATGATCTGCCGATTATCTTTCAGGACGTTAACAGGGAAATAAACGAAATCTTGGTAGTTAATTATGTTTGACATTAAAGAATTTTACTCAAATTCTTTCTCTAAAAAGAAAAATGTTGCTGCCATTAAAAGGCGCAAAAATGAGCGCAAAATGAAAACAAAAAAGACAGCGAAACAGTTTTGCTTTGCGACATAGTGTCAACTGAAAGTTTTTTGAATAAATCCCTTAAAACTCTGAAACCCTAGAAAAACCGGATTAAAGTCATGAAAATGGTAAAATTAGTTGGAAAGTAAAATTGTTTTTTAAATTTAAATTTAAGTATAGATCGAGAGTTTATTTAAATTTTAAAATTGATAGATAAACATTATTTTTAAACTGTAGTTCTATCAGATAAAATCACTTTTTGAAAATAAATAAACTAGATAATCAGACAGCAAGCACTGAATTAAAATAAATAAACGTTTGTAAAAATAGACTTCAAAGATAGCTTGAAAAAACAGGATTCTATAGTAAAATCAGTACAAATGTGGCAAAAGAATGTCAATATCTGAACAATGAACAGATAAAGCGTCCACAAAATGTAACATCGGCGATATCGACATGCATCCATTTGCGCTTAAAGTGTGTAATCGAAACATCGAAGTTTAATTCATCAAATATAAAGCAATAATATTTTAAATGGCTTTTCCTGTCATAGTTAATTGTTTTTTTACTTCTTTCTGTATAACTGGTCATATTGTTAAGCAAAACTGGTCAAAAAATCACGGGTGCTACGAAGATATAAAAGGTTGGCCTGATTTCGTATTTTGAGCTGCGCAGCATTTTGCTTTTTATATTTCTAGGTACCAATTATATTTGTCAAAACCAAATCGATCAAATATTCAATCATAACATATTTTTACGAACTCTTGTTCTGCTAAACATCAGCGAAGGAAATGAAAAAATTTTTCATCAAGTTTATCATAGAAGAGTTAATGTAAAATATTTAGTGATAAACTCGTTAAATTTGCGCAAAGTGATAAAATCGCCGATTTTAATTGTAACTGCAGAATATTTGATAGTTACGAGAAGCGACTTAAATATGCTTAATAAAACGATCAAAATTGTTTTAAATCTTATCAAAAGAATTCATATGAAAGAAGTTCACTGGAATCGCGAGCAAACACAAAGCGAGCGCAACAAATGCGAATGGCCATTCGACGCTATCACTTCGAAACAGTTACATTCTATCAATGTAGTCAATTCAAAATTCAAGATGCTGGAGAGTTGCGACTATTTCTCAAGATTTATTAATGTCAAAACACTCGTTTGGCGAAAAACTACTTTTGTGAAAAAAATCTCTTTAACGCTATTTGGAGGCAAAGTATTTCAGAATTTGCATACATTAGATTTGAGCGAAAACGAAATTGAAGAACTCGATGAAGAAATATTTCGTTATTTTCCTCGATTGACGCATTTGAAGTTGAACAACAATCGCATTATTATGATAAGTTGGTCCACGTTGGCGCCAATATGGTTTAATTTAAGCGAATTTCAGCTTAACGGTGGGTTCAAAACTGTTTACTTTTAATCTAGCCTCTATCAGAATTAATTTTTTTGTCTTTCGCTGTAAGTAGAAAGGAAAGTAACAAGCTTTAAGTAAATTTGTTTTCATTCTTATATATGTTCAAAAAAGTTTTAGCGAACGAAGACACAAATTCGATTCATTTTCTTTCATTTACTTGAAAAAATTTTTAAAAATCTTAACATCAAATTCTTTCAAATTTAAAATAGGCAACCCACTTGATTGCCATGATTACTGCTGGATATATGATGAAGATAAATATCCGCATCCACAATTTTTCGATTCAACATCTTGTCAATATCACAAAAGAGGCCAAGTGCGCTTAACTTTCTTCCATAAACTCGTCGAAATGATTAATGAATGTCCAGCTCGTTGAATGCAATTCACAATTAAAATCATACTGGCGCTCAATTGAATAGATTTATTAAGAAAGTGTTTAGAAAACAATACACACCATAAGATACAAAACACCCTTTCTTAATAAATCTATTCAATTGTCATTTAATGTCTTTTATTATATCATTTTTGTATTGTAAACAAATCGTTAAGAGATGATTAACCAATATCGAGATAAAATAAATCATTTTAATCGTATTAATTATTTGAATAAAAAGAAATATGAAAAGATGGGAGAAAAGATGGAATGAAAAATAGTGAACAAATATGAAAAATCATGTGATTCAGAAGATGTCGGAACTTCTGAGATTAGATAGCCTCGTGCTTCATAAACCTAGTTGTTGGGATATTCATTATCCAATGTACTCAATAGATAGAAATTATTTGAGGTGTTTGATTTAAATCTAATTGTTTGGATTATACACTTTGTATACACAAGATAAAAAGACCAACTGTGATTTTTTTTTACTTTATTTGATTCTTAGCCAGGTTTTTACAAGCTCTTGCCCAAATTATATCTATCATTTCGATAAGCATATGAAGTGGCTTATTGTAACTGTCAAATCCTGGGCATTTACAGTTAAAGTCGGTGATTTTGTCAGTTTGCTCAACTTAAACCATTAAATTTATTATCTGCAAATATTTTACATAAACCTTCCATGATAAATTTTATAAATTTTAAATCTTACTTTTTCAGTTTACACTCTTTTCCGAGATGCACGATAAAATTATATTCATTCAGAAATTCAAGAAGTTTTGTCGATAAAATTTCTCTAATTAATTTGGCTTTTCAACTATCGCTGAGTTTGCAATGAAGTGATTTTCATCGAATTGATTCGAAATCAATTACACCAGGTGTATGTAATCAGTAATGATGGTTAATGCTTTTTAAAACAATATCAATTGTTTTTGTAAAGTTATTTACAGGCAAACGTAATCAAACGCGAGATAAGACTTTTCTCGACTTATTTATGCAAAGAGCAAATTTAAAGCGAAATTCAAGGCTCGTAATGATAGTTCGCATTGAGCAGCGAATCGAAAGTGTGCGTTGCTTTCAAACAGCTTGAATCAATTGAAAATTTCAATTTGAAAAGATTTTAAAAAATGGAAATGCAGAACTAATAGCGAGAGAAGCGAGTGCGTGCGCTGTCCCACGAGTAGAAGATCGCGACGGGCGTTATTCGCGAACGGCCCACTCGAGTCTTGTGTTTTTGATGTCACTTTTGTGTAAACTTTTTGTTTTTCGCTTTTTTTGTTCGCAAAACGTTCGAATTCTTGTTTTCGCGTGTTTTAAACAGCGGACCACGAATGGAAACGCCGCCTGAAACAAGCATTTCGACGCCCGAAGTCGACTTCAACGAAATCACTCTACTAGAGGTTTGTTCGTCGCCCCTTTTTCAATTGCTCCTTTCTGTCAATCATTCGCTAATAATTGTCGCTTTTCTTCGACCTCATCACACTCACCTGAGTACAGGTGGTCGGTCGGGGCTCGTTCGGCGTCGTGAAGAAGGCGCTTTGGAAAGGCACTGTTGTTGCGGTCAAACAGATAATCACCGAACAAGAAATCGCATCTTTCTTGACCGAAGTGAAACAATTGTCGCGATTGAACCACCCGAACATTGTGAAATTGCACTGTGCGTCAACTAAAAAGCCCGTGTGTTTAGTGATGGAGTTCGCTGACGGCGGATCTTTGCACGAAGGTTTGATTCGAATCATTTCTCACGCTTCAATATTATCGACCTTTAATTTGCAGCACTTCACATGTCGCCTGAGTTTGAGTACTCGTTGATTCATGCAATAAATTGGTGCCTTCAGTGTGCATCTGGCGTTGCATATTTACATTCTTTGAAGCCAAAACCGATTGTGCACAGAGATTTGAAAACCCCAAAGTATTAAATCACTTGCTTTATTTTGTTTAAAGCAATTATTCTTAACACTTTAGCTTACTTCTGTTCAATGAAGGAACTGTTGTCAAAATTTGTGATTTGGGAACTGCTTGTGATATTGCCACAAATATGACTTCCAACCGCGGTACTGTCGCTTGGATGGCTCCTGAGGTCTTTGAATCTCGCAATTACACAGAGAAGTGCGACGTTTATAGTTGGGGAGTAATTTTATGGCAAGTTCTTTCTCGACAAATTCCTTATGAGAACATGACCTCATACCAAATAATGTGGGCTGTACATGTCGGTCAGAGACCTCCTTTGTTAAAAAACTGTCCAAAGCCTATCGAATTATTAATTACTCGTTGTTGGGACAAAGATCCTAAAATGCGGCCCTCAATAGCTGAAGTTGTCGACAAAATGCAGCTTATTTTAGAGATATTTGACGAAGACCAACGAAAACCGACGCCGCTTCGTATGATACGAAATGGTTTGTCTTTCATTTGTAAAGAAAATCGATTAAATTCTTTCACCTTAGAAACATTAACGAATTGCCAAAGTGATGCATACTCATATCTGACGGATTATTCAGGGCATCAAACAAACATTCCTCATCTTATTTCAACAGAACCTCCACTTTTAAATTTAGTTACGAATTCAAAACTATACAGTGGAAGAAATGTTGAAGTATGTTTTATTAAAAAATCTCTCATTTTAACAACCATTCTTTTCAGAACTCTCTTCCTTTATTTAATAATTATCAAGTTATGCACTATTCTTCAACACGTCAATCAGTACAAAATTCATACAAACAAATCCAAGTCCGTGGTCATAAACGATCAGGCTCTGATAGTGGTTCCAACTTAAATGTGCCTTGTGATAATTTAAATATGACAAAAACAAAGTCTGTAAATAATATTGATGACACAAACTATTCGGAAAGTCTTTCGAAAAATTCAACAGATTCTGATATAAGTTTGGAAAACGAGAACGCCTTCATGTTGTTTGAGCCTGAAATTAGACCGGTTCCACCTGATATAACTAGTGAAGAATCTGTGAAAATCTTCGAAGAACACCGACGGATGTGTAATTCATATCTGGAAAAACATGTAGAAATGCATTTGCTCTTGGAAAGGAAAAAGAAAGCTGAAAGTACGAGTCTAGCCTTACAAACACATGTATCATATTACGACGAATTGGAACGGTTAACAAGCGAGAAGGAAGAGCTTATTAAGTTCAAAAACAATTTGAAACAACAATTAGCACTAATAAGAGGTAGAAAGAAAATTGAACGCACAGAAAAGCCGAACGATTGGGTTTTTGTTGAGAAATCCTATAAATAAAAGATTTTCCATTTGGGTTGCAACTTAAGTTCAAGAAAATATGTAAGCAAAAAAATGTATCCTATTTAACCATTAAGTATACTAATCGATGTGATCATTTTAATATCGCTAAGCAATTAAGAAACTGTATAATCATGTGTACAAACTAATGTAAATGACAAGCACCGGAAATGTAACAATCGCAAAGTCGAGCTCTTTTTTTAATTAAATAACGATTTTTGTGAGAAACAATTTTCTTTAATATTTATAAAACATTTTTGCTTATTACTTTGTTTGTTTGCTTACATATTACATCATTACTCTAACTTGTTTCAAAATTGAAATTAGCTTTGAACAAGTTTGATTAAGTGAAACGTCGCTTTAGTGCAAAGATTGTGATGTTTTCAGTGAGTTGAAAAATTGCTGCGATCACCGATAAAGAACTGAAGAAAAACAAAATAAATATAAAAACATGAAAGTGCATTAATCAATCGCGATGATTCGTGAAAATTTATCTAGTCTTGAATGCGAAGAGAGCGAAAGGGTACTGGCGAACTTCGTTCGGCCACTTCCCACTAGTTGCCCGAAAGCAAAGTCGAATGCAGTGTTTTCGGCGAGCACAAAGCAAAACCAGTATTCTGCATTCGCGCCTTTTTCGGCTTTGAAACAAATGTTTTGAAAAATTTCACTCCCAACAAGCGTTTGTATTTTCTCGTTTTCGTCGCGTTTTCGTTTCGATTCCATTTTCGACACTTCAATTTTCTCACTTTGATTCGCGTTCAAATGCAATGATCACGAAATGAGTGCTGCTTTAAAAAACTTGATATCGCTTCTTTTACAAATGCAACTTCATAATTGATTGATATACGAACACACGGTTAGAAACGCGTTTTTTGTTCATTTATTTGATTGATGTAAATAAACAAAAAAAAATTTTTTGCGAACCATTTAACGACCAGATAAATGGCAAACGTCTCAATCGGTATGTGATTTGTTTGCATTTCATTTTTATTTTCGCTTTTCTCTGAACTCTTCCTTTTCAAACACCTCTTCGATGCCTGAACATAGAGTATAATTTAATGTGTGGCCTAAATTTTCGCTTTCATTAACTCGACATTTCATTTTACAATTCACAAATGGACAACAGCAAACGGCGAGTTGTTTTCGTAAGCGACGAATGTGCTCAAAGTTTTGCTCAATCTTTTGTTTCGCCCTTTACATCCATGAGTAGTTAACGTTGTCGTTGAAAATTAAATAAACAGTTTAGAATTAGAAGCTACCTCCCGTCTTAATTAATCGAATGCGACCGATTAAATCGCATTCTTCTTTATCAATCGCAACATAATTTTATATCGCAATTGTTTTCATTGTGAGTGCGTTTCCGTTTTTACATTTTTGCGAGAAAAAAACAATGGCGTAGAAGCATTTTTGCTGAAGTGTAGATTTTTTTTTCGTACATAAAAAGTGAATTTGAAATTAAACGAAGTGTGAAGTAATTGAAGTGAAGAAACGAAAGTACGATAATGACGAAACTTCTTGTTTAGTGTGTAACGCAATGCACTTGAATTGAATTCACAAACTCAGCTTCTTGGCTGCGAAATAAGCGCAGAGAGCGTTCAGTACTTTTCGTCCTTTTTATTTTTGCTAAAAATAAATTTGCGAAAACGAAAAGTTTGCAAAAAGAGAGTGACGAGAAATGGCGTTTTGTTTGTTTCATTAAAAACCATTGAATTCAATGAAAGCGAGCTTTTGACAGAAAATATTCTTTAAAAAATTGTTTAAAATATTCTTCGCGAATTCGCCGAAATTTGCTGCTCAAAAAAATCGATAAATCATAAAATCGATGCATCTCGGGATTCACGGATTCTTGTGTTGCGCGTTGCAAATCTTCTTTCGCTCGAATCATTCGCAAAACTAGACTCGTACTTATAGAGATTGTGTTTTTTTTTCAATAATAGTATTATCGGATAATACACAGTTCTTGTGTAACAGTATCGCAAAATAGTCGTAAAATGAACCGTTGAACTCTCGTTTTTCGTCCAAAGTAACGATGCGATTTCTCGGCGGAAATGTTTGCCGTTTTAACATTTGAAGAGCGGCTCTTCGCGAAACCTTTCGCTGTGTCTGCTCGAAGCTGAGCGACCTTTGCTTTGCTAGCAAACGGTAAATGGAAAATTTAACTCTGTCTCCGTCTGCAGCTGGCTTTACAATCTCATTCAATTAGAACGAGACCTTGAGATGCCTTATTTCTCGCCAATTGATTGAATTCAAGTGTCTTTTTCGAATTGGGCGATGTTACGCTCAGAAATCAAAAATTCTTTATCCTCTTTTGAATTCTCGCTGTTCAATGAAAATAATTGCAACAAAATTTGTCCGTGTTGTGGCTGTTATCTGCTCACTGAACCTACCACAGAAGGTTAGCTATCTTTCGCAATTTAAATCGCGTAGTGATTCGCATTCGCGTTTTCGATTAACATTTTTAATGATGAAAACATTTTCTCTGCATTACAGTGCGATTGTCATCGATCTTCATTTTACTTGGTGTTGGTTCCTTCGTTTGTTATAAACTAATTCAACGCAAAAAACGTAAAGGAGCGTCATTCAAACTTTTCGATATCATAAATTATCTCATTGACGGTTTTGACCAGCCGTCCGACTCTAGTCAAACAAATTTACAGTGTGACTTTTTGCGTGAACAAAATGAGAATGTCTCTTACGAACTATTCTCAGACGATTTGTTCGATTCTTCACTGGCAGATGAGACGATCGAATCTCGATTTTCGCGGCGCTTGTCAAAATCGCAGTTATCGCGTTCATTTTCGCAATCGAGCATTTTTGGCAGCAACACAATCGTGAAGTTGGATCAGTTGCTTAATCAAATTGAAGACATCAAACAATCTGTAGCCGAAATGGATGCCGAACTCTTCAACGTTGAATCTACGTCGAAGATTAAGGAAAGGCAATATTTCAAAATAACAGCAAACATGAGTTTAGATGAAGAATTAAACGAACAAAATTCAGATGAATGTTCGCCTAGTCTTGAGTGGGACTCGAATGACATAAATTTTTCAGAGTTAGCAGAAGCAAGAGATGTTTGTGATAATTTAACACAACGAAAACAAAGTTTAAAAACGCATAGAAATACATCTTCGCATTCACTTATTTCATTGACGCCATCAAATTCATCTCTTCATTCATCGAGTTCAGCAAAAGACTCTTTGCTATCGTCTCCCGAGCAGGAGACAAATAAAGTAAAAACACTTCAAGACCTACTCGAGGAAGCGAGGAGATTAGGAATTCTTAGTGATTTGATTCGCACTTTACTTAAAGATTCGAATCGCGACTCTGCTTATTGTGAAGATTGAGTGATTGTATTTATTTTAATGTTCAAATAAATAGTTTACTGAAGTTATACATGTTTCACTATCGGCCGGGCCATGGATCCACTCGATTTTTACGCATTATGAACTGAATCTTTCTATTCATGTCTTCGTCATAAACAGCTTTACATTTCTCGAAATTAACTCTTCGCCGAGTGTTGAACGGTTTCTCGTAATACAAGTTGCGTCTGTAAATGTCGAACAGTCCTTCGCTGCCGATTATTCTGAAAGAGAGAGTGATTGAGAGAGGGACGCAAAGAGCGAAGAATACTTGTTGAGGATTCTGAACGCTTGTTCCACTTTTCCGTCCTTTACGAGAACCGTGCGTCCGATAAACCGCGGGTGTCTCATTGTCCGCACTTCGCTTCTCTCGCTTACCGCAGGGGTCGCACACTCAGTACGCCGCGCTATCGTCTCTTCTGCGTGACAAGACAAACGCTCGTCGCTTTCGCGTTCTTTTTGCTTCTTTTGGCGATTGAAATCGGATTGAATGCTGCGAACGATGCTTGGCCTCTCTTTCGCTCGACGCTGCTTCTCGTCTCTTCACGTCAAGTCTCTGTTAAGTACTGCCAATCGCCAGTCTCTGCGAAAGGTTATTCAAGAAAAAGCTGAAAAAAAGACTTTGTATGCGATCGACAAATTGAGTGATGAAATCAAAGAGTTGAATGAAATGAAGACAAGTGCTGAAAAAGCGCTCCACAATATGATTGAAGAAGAAATTGCTTCCATTTCCGAAAAAATTGAATCGATTGAAAATGAATTGATTGAGCAAATCGTTTGCGAAGACGACAGTGATGTGAACGATGTAATTGTAGAACTCAGCTGTGGAATCGGAGGGCAGGAAGCAATGCTTTTCACCGGTGAAATGTTCAACGTTTACCATTCATATTTTTGTTATAGAAACTGGTCGTTCAATATTATTGAAAAACAAGAAACAGAAATAGGAGGTATACGGAATGCAACGATCGAAGTCAATGGGCCTTCATGCTATCAGTTGTTAAGGCATGAAGCAGGAATTCACAGGGTTCAACGTGTACCAGAAACAGAGAGCGGAGGCAGGATCCATACTTCGACTATTACCGTCGCTGTGTTACCGATTAGAGAAAAGGAACTAAATTTAACCATTGATAAGAAGGACCTAAAAATCGAAACAATGCGATCTTCCGGTGCTGGTGGTCAGCATGTGAATAAAACTGAATCTTGCGTACGCATTACACACATACCAACAGGAACTGTAGTCGAGTGTCAAGAAGAAAGGTCACAAATAACAAACAGAGCCAGAGCGATGAAAAAGCTTGAAAAAATTCTTATCCATAAAAAATCGCGAGAACGGTTTCAAGATGAAGAGAGCTTAAGAAAATCTCAAATTCTTAATGCAGCGAGAAGTGATAAGATTAGGACATATAACTTTAACCAAGATAGAATAACTGACCATAGAATCAATCATAATATGTACGATGTTAAAAGTTTTATGACATCGAACCCTGATAAGTTGCATCAGTTGTTAACTTTGCTGGAGGAAAATTACAGGAAGAACTTTTTGCGAATGTTGGTAGAGTCTAAGTGATACAAGTAATTAAGAAATAAATTTAATTTAAATTGTTATAGCCTTAACACCTTGAAAGCTATATTGTTCCGATTGTTCGCGTTCCGATAAATTGAAATATAAGTGAGCTCCTTTATTGATTGTTTTTTGGTACAGAATTTTACTCTTCGGGAACATCTATTTCCTTATTATCTATTTTGTCGATAACATCGTGTGGATGTTGTCCGTCGACGGTGCAGCCAACGCTTTGACAGGTGCCCAGAATTTCTTTCACTGTGCCTTCTAATTTTCTAGCCATGCTTCTCGCTTTCATCGATCGCGCGATATTCAAGATATCGTCGAAAGTTAAACTGCCATTGTGCTTGATGTGTTTAACCTTCTTTCTGTCGCGCGGAGGTTCTTTCAATGCTTTGATGATAAGACTCGCCGCACTCGGCACGACGTCGATTGTTGCCTGTCGATTTTGAATCGTCAATTTCACTGTCACTTTGAGACCCTTCCAGTCACCGGTGGCTTTGGCGATATCGTCACCGACTTTCTTCGGAGAAAGACCCAAAGGACCGATTTTTGGAGCCAACGATGAGGTTGCACCAACTTCTCCGCCGACAACCCTTAAATAAACTACTCTTCGGTTAGATTTCGACTCAACCGCATCTTTGTGCAAAACTCACCGACTTTAACTTCGGAAGGATCGAATTTAGGCGGCATTTTTTCGATAAACGGTCGATGAAATGAACGATTCTTAAGTTTTTCAACAAATCGTTAACACACGACAAGGAAAAGGAAAGAGCCGTTCGCGGCTCGTCTCTTAATAACGATCGCTGCGCGTTTCGTTCTTCGATGTGTTTGTTTCTAAATTAATTTTAATTAAGTAAAAAATTTTCACGCTTTGGACGAATGTATAGCAAACTGCAGAAAAATCCCCACCCCATAATGCGCATATACATGCTAGGGTGGGGAATTTTTGTGCGGTTTACAGTACTCAATCCTTTTATACTTCTTTGTAATGAATGTGTTTTGAGCCGAAAAGCTTTTTCTAATTTTACCCGCTTTTGCTTTCTTTAACTTGCTTCAATTTTTATTGACTGTAATTTCTAAATATTTAAATTGTTTTGCATATTTTTATTTATTTGATGATTAAAAATACAAAATATTAAAAATTAACTTCACAAAAAAAGATGAAAAGTTGAGCACATATGACAAATCTTATTGCGAAAAAAATTAGCTTTGCTAAATATGATGATGAAAATTAACAGAGTTCTTGCTAGTTCTACTTTTATGTTTTGAAGATTTTATTTAGAGAAATAATGTCAAAAAAGTTAATCGTTCGACAAATGGAAAAACGCAGGAGATGTAAACAAAAATACAAATACAAATATACCATAAACTAAAATACGAAG
>NCKU01001146.1:0-28562 GCA_003675995.1 Dinothrombium tinctorium | reverse complement strand
TAATATTTCACCGTTTCTTTATTATTTAAAGTCGACTTTTCGCATTGTTTACGGTTTGAAACTTTTGATTAACTCCGATGCAGCAAAAATTTTTGCTACATAAAAGCTAAAAATTGAATACTTCGACGAATAAAGAGCAATTTAATCATAGCTAGCTTAAAAAGGTCAAAAAAATTAAGAATAACCCATTATTCGTGCAAACAATTTAACAACATAATTAACGACACAAATATAAATAGCGATGATACGCGTATAGCCAACTTTTTACGAAAATTGTTTCAAAAATAATTTTCTGAGCGAAAAGTTTTCGCGAACTTAATGTTGAATGCTAAACATTTTTTTTTAATACGAAGTTTTTCGATTTGCGAGCTGACAAAATAAGAACGCGTTCGATTTTATTAATAAAAGAAAAAGACGTTCAAAACAGTGAGAGAAGTTGAGTTGACGAGATGACAGTGTGAGTGGTGTTTAAAAGAGAAATCGATGGAAAGAGAGAGAGAGAGAGAAAGGAAGAGAGAGAAAGGAGAGAGAGAAACGCATCTCCATCTCCTTGCACATAAACAGTGAGTTTTTAGCACACCGAAACGAGAATTCAATGTTTGCGTTCAAATGAAGCTTATAAATCTTTATGAATTGCATCAAACCTGAAAAAGTTGACTTCGCGAATAGAGAAAAATGAGCGTCAATTCTAGACAACAATATTGACTATTCGCGAACGAAGTTCACGAAAACTTTTTTGTCATGCTGTCAAAAATTCTAAACTCTATTTGCATCGCAATGCAATGCAACTTTAATGAATAATCATCGCGTGTTTCTGCTCGCCCGCAATTCGACGATGACTGAATAAAATTTATGTTGTCAATCTTATTTTTTCACTTTGCTTCGATGTAATCTTTTGATTGAACAAAATAAAATTGCATTTATTCAATTTGATACGAGCAGAGAAGCTTCATTTTATGCAGTAATATGCTCAACTTTTTTTTCCACAAACTTTATAATTCACATCCTTTTTAAAACATTTATTCTCGTTGCATTTTATATAAAGTAAAACTTGGAAAGCGCAGTTTTTTACACTAAAAAAGTTTTCTAAAAAACTGCCTAAAGAAGTGCTGTTGACACATTCAAAACGCTGTTAACTCGAAACTGGAATATTCGCTTAGTTTTTACAACAACATTTCAGACAATTGCTTTGTTGCTTTATTGCCTGTACTCTTGAATTACTTTCTCGGAATATTATCGGTGCATATATTTAAAGAGTTAACTACTTTCGGAATAAAGTTGTCCGAAGTTGCTGGGCATATGAGGGTATACTTTGGAAAACCTGAACCAGGAAGGGGCAGGGCAGGGTCAGGGTTAAGCATCAATACCCTGAAAAAGTCGGGTGTGTGAATTGAAATTTTTCAACGAAAGAGTCAAGAAGCTAATTCGGTAAAAATCAACTTTTTGAGAATCTATAATCTCTCTGTGTAGAATAAAATTTTAAAATTTTCCTAATTTTGAAAATTTCAAGCAAAATATTTTTCGATTGAGTTTATTTAAAGTAGGCGGCAAATCGATTAAGGAATGTTTTTATGAAATTCAGCTACTTTTTCACATTTGTAAAAACAAAAAAAAACTTTCACTCCAATTTTGAATTTTTTATACGAAATTACAATGAATTTAATAATTGGATTGTCTGTTTGTTTGTAGTGAGGAGATCTCTCTATTGAAGCTACCAGAGGAGGCTTAGGAATATGAGGACAAGATAAGAGGTACTAGGGCGGGATTATGTCTATAAGACTATCAAAGTAAACACACGAAGAAAACCTGGGAGTAAAAACTTTATTCATTATTATGTTCGATCGATAGGACTTAGAATAGAGTTGCCGGTCAGGAAAGGGCGGGGTTTTGACCTTTGAACTACTCTAGTTGGAAAAAGATTGTTTTCAAACCATATTTTTACAACGCAATTGCAACAAGTATTCTTAACGTACCGGTTTTGTTTGGTGGACTCCATTGCGATTTACTTCCAACCAACATAACAGACATCAAAATTTAACAATTAAATCTCTACGCGTTTTCAAAGAACATTTAATTGACAAATAAGCGTAAAGCAAAGAAAACTAACCTTTTTAAGCGATCAAAAATAAAAAACAGCAACAGCGACGATGAATTGAAATGAATTGAATGAAAATTTCGAAGTCAAAGTGAAAACGTGTTTAAATTCGAAATGCAGTAGCGACGAGGTAAACGCATTTTTCCATTCATTTCATTCAAGGCTTAAAAACTTTCATTTTAAAGTTTTTACAACTTTTTCAAAATTTCTCAAAACTATAACATTAAACGCGCTCTCGTCTTCGAATGTCGATTTCGATCAACGTTGCACACAACGCAAATACGCTAGATGCGATTTGAATCTGACAGCTTCTATTTGCCCAATTCAAAAGCACAAGTTGAGTATTGTTTTAATAATTGACTGCAAAAGAAGAGTAAAAAATTAGTTTTGTTTGGCTGCGGCGGGTGATTGATGGCGAACGCGTTTCGCTGCAAACGATGTCCGAATTAGCGAAGGTTTGCTGCTGCAACGAAAATCGAATGAAACCTGTCCTTATCATTCGAAAAACAGTAAACGGCTGCCTTCTAAGGCTCGCAACCAGCGTCGTGCACTAAATATCGCTAATCGTGGGTTTGTTGAGATTAAACGGTCCGCGTTTCGATGTGAACAATGTCATTCCAAAAATGTTTAAGAAATGAACCTCTTTTCGTTTTGTTGTGCGATGAAAAAAATGCGATGAAACTAAACGCGAATGCAATTCGCAAACAATTTTTATGTCAAATGGTAAAATAAATTGTGCGACATCAAAAAACGCATTTTAAATTCAATTAACGATTCACGAAAACAGATGTCAAACGAATCGCAAACAAATTAAATTTTGCACTTAAAAGTAAACGATGAAATTGCATAAACGACGTGTGGCGAATTTAGTGAATAAGAATAAAAAAGTTCGAGAGATTAAAAGCGATCGAGTGTCGCTTTTATCTCTCGATTTTCGAAGCGAAATAAAAACGCAATTGAGTTCAACTTTTACGATTTTCGTTAGATTTCATTACAATGCGAACCGCTTTGGAGGGCGAAAAGCAGAATTCGGCGATTGTTTGATTGATTCGCTTCGACCGAACAATGCTCGACTACAAACTGATTTCTTTAAATACGCCTTTATTAAAGCAAAACACGGCGAAAGAAGTAAATTGAATTGCACTAATCGTGTTTCGCTTCATTTGGAGGCGATTTTTTTTTTCTTGTCGGCGTAA
Organism: Dinothrombium tinctorium; assembly: GCA_003675995.1. Classification (NCBI taxonomy): domain Eukaryota; kingdom Metazoa; phylum Arthropoda; class Arachnida; order Trombidiformes; family Trombidiidae; genus Dinothrombium; species Dinothrombium tinctorium. The sequence goes on along the minus strand of NCKU01001146.1, from coordinate 25,271 downwards.
GAAAAGAATCGCTTCGAATGCGCGAAAAAAGGATGTGAATACAATTCAGCAGCGAATTGTAAAGAAACGAAAGCAATGATCGTTGAAAACGAATTGAAGAGAAGTGAAGTAAAACAGTGCATAAAAACATGTGTTTCGCGAAATTTGTTCGCTCTTCTTTCGACAGCGACGAAATAAACGATTGTTGTCGCAACGAAACGCATCGATTCGAAGCGAACGCACAGAGAACAGGTATTAGCAAAACTGATGAAACGTCGCTAACGACAAAAAACGTGCACTTCACTGATGGCATGCAAAATGCGGGCTGCGATCAGCTGTCATCGTTTTGCGGTCGAAAACAGAGTGACAGTTGCAAACGAGCCAAAATCGAGCGTTCTTTTCGCGATAGCAGCTAATAAACAGCTTTCATAAAAAAAAACGTTCGAAATCGGTTCGCGGACGAATCGTGCTTAAAAAAAGCGAATAGCAGAGCGAAAGAACGCGGCGAGCGTTCGTTTCGCGACAAAACTTACCTTAAAAACGACGAGTGCTCGTTTCTGGATTCGAACGCATTCGAGTAATGAGCGACTGAATGCGATCAGTGAATGAGTGATCGCTGTTTACTGCTGTCGTTGCAACACGCATTCAACAACACTCACCCGTCGCCGTCTGTCGACGAGCACCGCTCGTATTTTTTATTTTCAATTAATTGTGATTAAAAGTTGGTTTCAATTTTCTCGTTTTGAGAAACAAAATTAAACTCAAGTATTTTTCGCACTTTTGACCGCATCATTCTCTTTCGACACATTCTTTTGCGCCTCTTTCATCTCTTTCGCCGCGGCCGCTATGCGCCGAATGCGCTTTATGTAGAAGCATTTGCATACGATCAGTGCCAAATCGAGCAGAACGCCCTGCAGAATGACGATCAGTTGAAAAAATCCTGGTCTCATTTCTGCAAACAAAGTTCTCGTTTACCGAACGCTTTCGAAATAAACATGTTACCTGGTAATGCGAAGCGATATATAATCGCGCTCGTGTCGAGTAAAACTTCGAGGATACCGAAGAATAGCGAAACCAGTAAAATATTGTTCGAACTCAATTTTGCACCTATGCATCCGCTTGAATGAGTGAATATCGATGCAAAGCGAATATTGATCAGTAATATCATTAAGACTTTCTCTTTTATCAAAGATTCGTGTAAAAATATTAATGTTAAGAGGATATTGAAATGCAAAAGACCAAGAATCAGAATGATTCCTTCTAACCAATAAAGTATTAATTGAAGATCGAACGGAAATTTTGTTACTTCTTCTTCCGCTGCTAGTATCAAATTGCCGTACGGTAAAGTGCGTAAATAATCTTTATCTTGTCTAGACAGTTTTAACATTTTCGTTTTGTTCTATTTTCAAAAAGCAATTTTTGAAAAAAGTTTCATTATTAAATGCACGCGGCGGAATATGTTGAATGAAGAGGGTGAAAATTTAAAATTTTCTCAACAAGTTTGTTAAACAAGAATACGAATTGATAAATTTTCTGTTTAACTGTTCAATTTTCTGTTTCTGTTCTGCGAATTTTGAGTGAATTGAGAATAAACATATTTTCATTTAAACGAAGAAATTAATTAATCAATCATTGAGGAAGCGGAATTTAATTGAAATCTAAACCAAAACTGAAGAACTATTCAATGAGAATCAGTTTAAATATTAAAATGAAAAGATTGCGTTGAAATAGGATGGTCAGAAACAATATAAACTTATTTGCCATCCTTTAGACCATAAGAAATTTTTGTTAAATGCAACAGTAATAAAAAAAATTCGAATATAAATTGGAAATGAAATTTATTGGCTTTTAAGTTTCTTGTACTATAAACATAACTATAACTATAACTGATACTATAACTTAAATCAAACAGAGAATAAAGTTAGACTCTGACAAGGCGTTTATCGTTCGATTGAGAAATAGAAAACTTTTTCTAACGAGCACAATTTTCACTTATTTTTGCGACGACGTTATGAATCTCTTTTCTACTGATTCAATGCTTTTGTTATCAGACAAGCAACGATCGCTAATGATACACGGACTTGTGCAGCGTTTGAAAGCTTTCATTTGAGAGCTTTTTCGAAGAAAAGCTAAAATATTAAAGTATGTGTCAATACGAAAAATGTTCAAAAGCTATTAATGTCGGGTTTTTCGTGATGAAAACACTATCGGAGAGAAAATCTAACCTCACCATTAGCATAAACTGAAATCTCTGATGTCTAAACTTTGGACGTCGAGTAAGATAATTTAGCAAAAATAAGATTCAAAATAATAGTCGAATCGACTAAAACGATAAAATTGAAATGCACACATTAAATCTGTCTAAATGTGAATTTCTACAACATTCACAGCTTCTGTCAGAATGTTTTGCGATAATTTACATAAAGTATTCTTGCTTTGTGTGGATAAGATAACAAAGCATTCTTACAGAAGCTGAACTATGAGTTTATTTAGCCAAGCCAGTGGAAAGATTTTTATATTTCGCGATTTAAAAGTTGATCTTCGAACAAAACTCTGAACATCACCACTTCGCCGATTTTGTCTCGACAGTAAAGTGCTGTAAACACTTCATTTATAGCAGCATCGCATATAAACAACGACAACAACAACATTTAAATGTTGAACGAGAAAACTTTTAAACACTTGCTGAAGTGCAGCTAACTTCAACAATATTGCAGATACGTAAAAGCAAACAAATACATAGAATAAAGCAAGCAAATGTATGGAGGTTAGCATATAAAGCACTTCATGAATTATCATTTCACTGAAGATAAAAATAAAGTTTGGTTAGCAAAATGAACAATTTACTCGCACTTTTTCTATAAACGAATGAGCAAGGTTTAAACAAATTCTAAAGTTCTGAAGTTTTAATTTACGTCCTGTTTAAACTTATGCTTTCGCTTAAAGGTAGTATCTTCGCTCATGTTGTCGGCACGTGATTAATGAAATAAAATGAGTTGCAGTAAAAGCACAATTACAGAGGACATAAATTTTGAGAGCCCGAAAACAATGCGCGCGTTTTATTTTTCATTTTGCATTCAACAAATCGCTAAACAAGTGCGAGACGAAGCACACGCCATCTGTGGACAATGTTCCGCCATAATTGCGCAATTGGTCAAAAGGCGATCGCTAATCTCCTAATTTCTTAATTTTAGGCGCGTAGAAAATGTGTGCGTTCACAAGCGATCAACGCGCTGATGTTTATTACTGGTTTACTAATTGCGAGTCGAAATTGCAAAAACACAAAATCGAATTCGTGAGAGAACAGTTCGCGCAGAAATACGGCGCCACGCGGTTACCGTCTCCAACGGGTACGAAAAGTGAAATTTCAGAAATCGACGCTCAATGTTTGAACGTTTTACAAAACCAATTTTTCATTTTCTTCTCAGGCATCCGTTGGATCGCGAAAAAATTTGAAAAGTACCAACACTTCGAAAATCTAAAGAGAGAAAGACATCGAATCGTCCGAAATCCAATCTACATAAATTTGGTCGAGAAATTGGTGACCGAAAATCCGAATTTATCGACGCGGAAAATAGGAAGAATTTTGAAAATATCGCCGACTGCTGTCGGCCAAATTCTTCGCCAAGATCTTAAAATGTATCCTCAAAAACAAACCACTCGTATTATTGTTGTTAAGAAATCAGCAAAAGATGTAAAAAACGATCAACGCGCGAACTAACTCTCTTAAATTTATTGTTATTTCATTTTAACATCAAAGCGATACTTTTCTTTGTCCATTAAAATGTTTGTTCATACATCGGGCCACACTACGCGAACTTTTAAATCTGGATACTTTTTCTTTGCTCTAAGTCCTCTCACTGTAAGTTCACTATTAGGGTAAGCGTCGTAACCTTCGAAAAATTCCGGATTGAAACGAATTGGTTCAGGAATCACATGGAGATTCGACGGCAATTGATCTTGATTACGAACGAGTTGGTCGTACGAATTAATACCGCGAACTGGAGTTAAATAGTATTCCAAAACATCACGAAGTGATCGCACTCTGTGAAGTTCCGAGTTCGGCAATTCGTGATCGAATTGTTCTTCGCAACGAACCAATAACTAGTCAAGATTCTTATTAAATCAAGCAACTATAAAGCTAAAAAATCACCTTAAATTTAGTGACAAAGTCGGGAATCTGTTTATCCAACCAATCGTCAGACAGCTGTTCCCCGAAAACACTTTCAGCAATAGTTTTTAACGTTGATTGTGTATTCGGCAATGGATTATACGACTTACTCTCGCGACAAAACCTAAAAAAAGCTGATCAATAGAGTGAGGAAAGAAGCGAAAAGTGATACCCGCGCGCGAGCAGCGATTCCCTCAATCGAAACATCTTCTCATCGGACACTTTTGCCGCCTTTTGTGGATCACTCAATTGAGTGTCGTCTTCTTGAATCTTCTCGATTTCGCGTTCGATTACATGCTTTCCTTTATAGCGCACCCTTTGCCACTCTTTTTTCGTGCCCTTTCTTTCGACAGCATCGATCCAATTGGTACCTTCGGGATAAATGCGCGCCTCTTTTCGCCATGTCGCAGTCGTCGTCAAGTTTCGCGTTAATTTCACACTTTTAATAAGATTTTCGCGAATTGCAAACATTTTCGAACACACTTTCGCCGAGAGGGGTGTGCGTCGCATTACAATCGAATCTTGTCGCCCAAAAATTTATGGCGTTTCAAACATAAACTTTCAAAAAGTTGTTCGAAAAGTTAGAATGAACACAAAAAGCGACGCATCTCCGCTTCGCATTAACATTTCACATTTTTTTTTGCCATTTTAAATAATCCATTGTCAATAAATGTCAAAGTTAGAGCAAAAATGCTATGAAATCAAAAGAACATGTTTCGCCGCATTTTAGTTGCAATTTACGAATTTGCGATTGAAAAGATAAAAGAAGCGAGATTTGAACGGTTGGTTTCGATCTAAAAAATTTTTTGTGTTAAATTAAATATGTTCAACACTCGTTTAGAAAAATATGATGAGAGAAGTTCATATGTTTGCAGTTTGTGGTACAATCATTTTAAATCATTTTTAAAATCGCTCGGTTTATGAAAAAGAAAATAATTTCACGCTTTTTTAATTCAAACAAACTAAATTTCCTAACGAGTTAAAATTCCTCGTTTAATGAGGGGTGAAAATAAAAAGAGAAAGCGCTTTAATTTAGCAAATAAATTGCTTTATTAGTGTCAAATGTTGATTGAAACGGAAATCAAATCTCATTAAGAAATTATTTCAAGTTTTAAAATTTGAAAAGAAAGAACGAAAGAAATGAAAGATCTGAGAGCGCAAAGTGAAAAGAAGCGAGAAACGCTCGAGGTTCGCTAGCGTTCACTCTGCGACTAAGAAACCGAAAAATGGTTTTTCGAGAGTCGAAAGCGAAAATCGGGTTCAAATCGCGATAAAATCGACGTCGTCTTAGTGGCGTGCTTTCGCGCAATAAACACCGCAAAGTTAAACGGCGGCTTTCGCGAACAGCTGAGCGTTGTTTGTTCGATTGACGCATTTTTCGAACGATCGTTTGTTTAGAAAGAAAAGCAACGAAAATTACGAATTCGCATTTATTTTCACTCATTTTCCATTTTTGCTGCTTTAGAATTCAGTTTTTCGACGCATTTTTCATTTTGAAAGAAAACGCGTTCAGCGTTTCGATTGCTGCGGTCGACGCGAACGCGACCACCGATTGCTCATTGCATTGTTCGAATGCACATTCGTTTTGCGATACGTTCGAAAAATGTGCGAATTTCGCGATAAGTTTGCGATGAAAAAACGCGAAACCAGCAAACAGTAGTCGACGAACTGATCGTTTCGTGCACCGATCGACCGAATTACACATTGATTGCACACCGAATTCGCAGCAATCGAAGAATCAATCGCCAAACTTGCTGAGGTAGTGTTCGCTCGTTTCCTTTTTCTTTTCACTATTTTCCCTCTCATTTCACTTTCGCACTGACAGTGAGTTGCGAGCAATGGGTTCGATGAGTGAAAACGGTGTCGACAGCAAAGATGAAACACAAGCGACTGAAGAGAATCGAGTCGCGAACAAAGAGAATGGAACAAAGCCACGTTTTTGTTACACCAAAGTTTGTATTCTTTTTTCGTTCTATTAATTTGACCATTGCTTGATTTAAAGGAGGAGATGATTGCCATTTCGAAGCTGGCCTGTTCTCGAATGCGACCCAAATGTCTCGACGTTGCCTTCAATAGGTATTCACCTTTTTCATTTGCGCACTCTTTTCTAATCCACTGCTCTGACCTCAGTGAAAAAGGACTCTGGAATCCTGAGAGATGGATGGCAAGTAAAAGCGGAGACAGTATTTCGAGTATATCTAAGCTTGAAAATGCAAACACAAGCAATTTCAAACGCGAACGTCATTTAGATGGCCACGACAAGGAAAGTGTAATGAAACGACGCAGTTGTGATCAGAAAGAGCGTTTGAAGGAGGAATCACAGAATGAGATTGTATTGAGTCCACAAAGACGAAGTTTTGGCACAGGGTGCCACGTTACTGCAAAAAATGAAAATCGGCAACGCGATGGTCACACAGATAGTCGAGATGGCGAGCATTTACCTCACCGCTCAAGAAATGGACAGCAGTCACGTGTAGGTTCGGGAAGAGTAATGAACTCAAGAGATAGAGGTAGTGATTGGAACGATCGCACTTTCGAAAAAGAGCGAAATTTCGAAGGGAGAGGTAATTATAGAGATGAGGAAGGCGGTCGTCGAAGTGGAAGATACAATCGTTATAATGACCATGAAAACAAACGTCAATCCAATTCTCGCGCTCGCCATACCAATTTCAGAGAATCGCGAAGTTTCGATGAAGATGAACCAGAGTGGTTTACCGGGGGTCCCACGAGTCAGAATGAAACTATTGAATTAAAAGGTTTTGAAGAGAGCGAAGAAGAAAAAAATGGCAGACCAAGTAGTAGAAATAAGTGGACAAGTCATCAAAGTTCAAGAAGTCAGAGCAGGGCTTCAAGTCAAGGAGATGTACAGGAAGAGAAAGAGCGAAGTCTAAGGAGTAGCGCTTGTAATGCTTCTGAAAAATCAACTGAAGATAAAAGCAATTCAGAGAAACTTCTTATGGATACCCGGCGCAAAGATTCATCAATGGGCCAAGAGTTTGACATCAATGAAATGTTTAAAATGGATAATTGGAAGATGAACTCTCTTGTAAATGAAAGTATAGTTCCTGTTCCTGTCAACATTGAAAACACAACAAATGTTACCAGCACAGGCACGAGTCGTTTCGCTCAATGGTTCTCAGAAAATCAAAGAGAAAGTAGTCCCATTGATCGCTTATTTGCCAACGCAACAACACATGTCTCTTCACAGTCATCTAGTGCAAGAGATGATGTTTTACAACTATTGGGAGCTGCTAATTTCGCTGCGAAAAATGGCATAGGAGACAATTTTGGAATTTCGCGTGAAAAAGAAAAAAATGAGGCAGAAAGAGATATTGTAAATTTGTTTCATAAATCTATTAACATCAATCATTTGATGCAAAATTCTATTCCAAATGCCAATTTCGACGCAAACAAGGCAAAACGACTTTCTGAATTAGAAGCTAGTTTAATTGGCTCTCCTCCTACAAAAAACACTTCAATCAATAGAGATGAAACATCATTGGACAATTTATTCAATCAGATGGAAAAGCATTCAAGTACAGAAGCCGATAAAAATGGTCACAATCAGGATGCATTCGAACACAGGAACCTCATAGATCTGCTGCAGGAAGATGATGTTTTTCCAGGAAATAATTCGAATAAGCCTTATGAGAACAATCTTTTGCTAAATCAAATTCATCAGAAATTTAACCCTGACTTAATATCTTCTTTGAATCAAGGAAATACAGATCCGAAAAATCATTACTTTATGAAAAATTTCACTGAAAATCTAAACTTAACTCGCGCATCTGAGATGCCACTTAAAGGAAAGCATGCCGAATGTTTGGGTGAAAAGTCTCAGTTAATCGATTTAGATACATCTTCTGCACGAAATTCCGCGCCATCGAACATTGCCGCCTTCACTCCTACTTCTGTTATCAGAAAAATAGCCTCTGAAAAGGATAAAGAAACGATACAAAAGATAGTTGGCGACGAAAGTAAAATTCTAGCGACTAGTCAGAATCAGTTTTCTATCAATGGAAATCCATCAAATCAAGGTTTAATGAATACTTCATTACCTCGACCTATTGTTAAAGGATCAAACATTCAGTCATCTCCGCAACAGATCCCAAATACATCGATATCCCTCAATAGCAATTTATATCACGGTTCAAATGATTTTGATGCCCTAACTAAATTCATTGAACAGCAGCGCTTACAACAACAACAACAACAATCTGTGACAGCGGCTGCTCTTGCTGCACAACGTCAAATGAATATATCTCCGTTGCCAAATCCACTTCAAGCCAACCCTGCTTCATTAAGGCTTGCAACTCCAAGAACTGCAACTCCACCAATACGACCAATTTTATCAAACACAACAAATTCTAATCAAAATATCAGTATACCAGTTATTCGAAACATGGTTCATGCAGCTACAATGAATCCACCTGTTCGAACAAATCCTATGAACCCATTGCAATTTCAGTTGCTTCAGAGAGGTGCTTTAGATCCAAGACAACTACAGGCATTCGCTCAGACAAGAAGTCTTCATCCTGTTGCATTGCAACACATTATTAAAGCAGCAGCGGCCAACATCCAAACTCAAGCAGCGGCGGCAGCAGCAGCTGCTGCTGCTGTTTCTGCAGCACATGTTCAAGCCGCAACTTTGGGTCTATCAGGAGCTCGAACTCAGGTTCAACAAATGTCTCCAACGAGACCTTTAATGATGAGACCAGGTTTGACGCGAATGTCTCTACTATTGTTTATTTAACCTCTAATCCTTTTAGAACTAGGACAAGTTAAAGAAAATGTACAATTAGTCGATTTACAGAATCATCAAAACATACAACAAGCCTCGAACTACAACGCATTCACTGTACATAGTGAAATGCAGGGGCGAAATCGGCAATCTCCTGAGAACTTAACTAAATGGTTCGGCAGTGAAGTGCTCAATCAAAAATTGCCAGAAATGCCTCCCGTTCCGATTCAGAAAGCTTTACTTCTCGAAGAAATTGAACGCGAATAATTTAAAGCCATTTTGATTTGGCTTCGAATCCTGGATCCAAATTTTGATAGTCTTCCTCTTCTTTCTTTTCTCCTCTTTCTTATGTGGCTTAACGTTGATTGTGAAAGGATCTTATCTATAACTAAAACCGTCGAACTGTGATATTAAAAAGTATAAAACTGTCAGAAGTAGGGAAGAGTGTTGTTGCCTAATTGTTAAAACTACATAACGTTCTTTGTGTGTCTTGTTTAACGTGCGTGTATCGTTTGTCTCATCGATCGTCGCTTGTCTCTTATCCACGTTCTGAGAACATTTGAGCGTTTAGTGAATACCGTGTATGTTTGTCCGTTGACGTTTCTGTGTTTAATAAGAACTTCCCCTTAAACAAACCTGAAAGCAAACAGTTTGAATAAACAGTTTTCACTGACAACTGAGAACGTGCACATTGTTATAACTGCTTATCGTCCGAAATGTTACGAAGCGAAGTTCTCGTTTGTGAAAACTTAAGCGAACTTCATTTCGAAACAATTTATTTCGTCGATAAAACGTAAAAAGCGGTGTTTACATTGGAATACTACGTTCACATATTTATAGTCTGCAATAATAAACGCTGTTTACGACGTGTGAACGAAAACGAAGGTTACTCGGATGAATAGTGAAAAGAAGCGAGCAGCAATCAATGTAAATAATAGTCGAAGTGAAGAGTTTTTTCGCCTCCATTATTAGCAATTCGGCATCAAACTTGAGTAGACATCGCACTGTAATTGATTTCCTCATTTAATGTGTTTAAAAAACATTAAAAGTAACATCGATCGCAAAAGCAAACGATATGCATCGAGAATTAGTGAACTATGAAACAAAGCTTTCATATTTCATTCAAACTCAACATTTAATGAAATGAAGCAATCATTCACTTTACTCTCGCTTTGTTATTCATTCCGTAAACTGTCAACAGTTTGTCGCAAAACACACACATTGTTTACATTTAGTGTTTTCGCAGCAAAGAAGCGATACAAGAATCAATTGTAACGACGAAATGACGTCGCTTTGTGTCTGCTTTCTGTTTATCGAATAAACAATTTTTATAAAAAAAGGTGCGTTCGATCGCAGGCAAAAACGCGAGCACAACACGTGCGATTTGAAAGGATCAATTTTGCGGTCAGAACCAACGCCGAAATCGGAGACGTGTGCAAAACGAACGCATGTCGAAAGTGTGATCGTAGCTTATCTACGCTCGACGAGCGCTCGACGCATCATTCCAAAATAACAGCGTTTAACTTGAATTCAAAGAGGCGAAAAGTGCTTTTGGTTTGTTTATTTTTAAAGACGCAATAAGCCGTGCGTTCATTGGAAACGCGCGAAACGCAACGAAGTCTCGAATTGAAACGCACCAAAAGCGTGGCGCGAAGCGACGGTCTGAGCGAAGCGCGTGCGTTTGGCGCGGACGGCGGAGAGTGACGCGACGGATGCGAGCGAATCGCGACGAGCGGAAAGCCACACTCGGACTGAGCGCGGAATGCAATGGATGCGCGGTCCCCGCGAACAACAACAAACGAAGTGCGAAAAGAGGCCATTTTGTAAAACGTGAATTTGTGTTTGTTTATTGTTAGCGAACAGTGAGTGAAAGAAAGCGAGAAGAAAGCGAACGCAATGTCGAATCTGAGTGAAGACGCCTGGGCTCTGCTAGCGTTGAAGTCGGCACCCGCGAGTCCGTCGCGAATGACGCACAACTACTTCAAGAACAACGGACACCCGAAGAGCAGTCCGATCGCGAGGCTCGAGACGCGAGAATTCGAATACATGATCACACAGAACCGAATTATGATCGGCCGCACCTCGTCCAAAGTGGACGTCGACGTGAACATGGGTCACTCGTCGTTCATTTCGCGGAAACACATCGAAATCTATTACGAATCGCCGAATTTTTACATGATTTGTAACGGCAAAAACGGCGTTTTTGTCGACGGTGTGTTCCGAAGAAAAAGTGCGCCGCCATTCAAACTTCCAAAAACGTGAGTACTCGTTTGTTCTTTCAATGTGCGCTTCGCTTCTTGTCTGTGTGTGTGTGCTTTGCCGTGTGGCGCGCGGCCTGCGAGCGGCCGCCGTCCGAACGCGAGCAGCGATCGCGTGCGTCGCGTTCGCCGTGCCCTTGAAGTGGGCGCAATCGAAACGCGTTCCCTCGCCGAGCGCACGGCTCTCGCATTTGAATGACCTCGTTTTTGGTTCGCTGTTTACGCAAAAATGCGGGACGACGGGCCAAAGAGGAGTCGCGCTCACTGTAAACATCGCACGCTTGTTTACGAGCGACGCGTGCTCCCTTCCCCTCGACTCCCGTCGCGAGCCTCTGTTATAGGTGACGATCGATATGTCGCTTCGAACGCGAGTGCGTCGCTCGCGTCTCGCTTCTGCCCGATTGCGGCTGCTGTCCGCGACAAGCGAAGGCCGTCTCGTAGACGGGCGCCGCGGATGTGCACACCTTCGGAAACTTTATGCGTTTTGCATACGAGCTGAGCGTCTCTCGATGCATCCGTTGCCAATGCGCGCATCGATTTGCTCGTCGCTTGAGTAGTCCGCATTCTTCGAAATGTGGTCGCCGTTTGCTGCTTCATGGCGAACAAACGGTATTCTTTGCGCCCGAATCGAAATAGTAAAATGCATTCTCGATTAGGTAACCATCCTTAAAAACCTTTTTTAGTTCCGCAATCGCTGTAGCCAAAGATAACCCATTCTTTGACTTTTAAAGCAAACTCTTACACGTGTATCCTTCCCATTGAAGCATCCAATGTTTGCGTAACATTAACTTCGTTAGCTTCTTGTTGCTATGTTCTGCGAAAGCAGTCTTTCATTTTTTCAACACAAATGGCTCGATTGTTTATGGGTTTTATCAATATCGACTGATGTTTATTGTTAAGTGCTAGCGTTAGTTTCGCTTTTTTAATCACGCTTCCAACTTATCGAAACTCATTGACAACAAAGACTACGGTTTGGCTCCTCTATAGTAAGTTGTCTATTGTTTCGCAATGCATCAAGTTCTATTATTACAGAATATATATGTCAAAAGCGAATATTTACAATTGATTACATTATCACACTGTTTTGAACATGGCGATACGTTAGAGACAATCTCAATTTTCATTTTTCTGTTTTAAATATTAAAATATCGAAACATGGCGTGTTTTAGATGTACACTTCGATTTCCGAGCACCAATATAAGACTGGTCTTTCAATCACTTGTCGATGAAAACGTGAGTGAAGCCAACAATAACTCGAGGGAACTTTTAAGACAGCAAACGAGAATGGCACCTTTGCGCGTAAACATTCCTGATCCCACAGAACCCGACTTTGCGAGTCCTCTTCCCTCTCCTACAGGGACCATAAGGTTTGTCTTCAATAGTTAACAACTCATGATTAAAATATGGCATTGACAGTGCTGCCAATTCTTGTCCTACAAGTCCGCGAGCTGGGCGATATAGGAGTTCTAACAATGATTTGCAAATGATGGTAGCTTATGCAGCTGCTGCTGTTGACGAACAGCGATCTTTTTCGGCATCATCAGCTAGTGTTGTCGACGGTGGAAAAGGCGCAATAAACTTGCCCTCGACTACAAACGGCACTAATTTATTACAAGCGAACAATCATGAATACTACTCGATGTCCTCTGCACCCGGTTCTGCCGCTCCATCAGTTGGAGCTTCGGAAAGCGTTTCAAATAGTCCTGGAGAAGTGGACGATTCTAAACCACCTTACTCTTATGCGCAGTTAATAGTTCAGGCTATTTCTAGTGCTCCTGATAAGCAATTGACACTCAGCGGTATATATTCGTATATAACTAAGAACTACCCGTACTACAGAACGGCTGACAAAGGGTGGCAGGTGAATGCAAAAAACGATTGACGTTATTTTAATATAATTGTAATTTAGAATTCGATTAGACATAATCTTTCTTTGAATCGTTACTTCGTGAAAGTTCCTCGGTCTCAGGAGGAACCTGGAAAGGGATCATTTTGGAGAATAGATCCTCAATCTGAATCAAAATTAATAGAACAAGCATTCAAGAGGCGAAGACAACGTCCAATGTCTTGTTTTCGAAATCAACTTAGTTCACGTTCTGCACCAGCTTCACCTAATCATATGGGAGGTGGTGTCAGTGGTTTGGTCACACCAGATTCACTTTCGAGAGAACCCAGTCCGTCTCCTGATGTAGTAGAAGGAGAGAGTGGACAACTAATGGGTCCGCCAACCGCATCATTCCTAACTGTGCCAAGTGATTTTAAGATGACTAGTAAATCAGCTCCTGGATCGCCAGGTATAAAATTAGACCCTCGATTCCACAACCGCTTTTTTTATAATGAGAGTTCAACACTTGCTGGGTATCGACAAATCTGTGAATATTATAAAGTTAAGACATTGTTTGTAAATTTGTTAATGTCACATTATGTTTTGAAGTGCGTAATCACGCAAATGTTGAACGTTTCTGTCGACTCTAAAAAGCAATTATCCTCAAAATGTTAGCCGTATTTCTATCACAGGACTCGCAATATCTTCGGACAGTGGGGCACTTCCGGGTTCAGCAGCTTCTCATTACACTAATAAGACAGCCAAAGTAGTAGTTGCAACTCAGTCGCCGATAGTTGGAGGCGCAGCGAATGGCGTTCTGTTAACCAACGAAAAGAATGGTTTGGAACTTTCTTCCAAACAGCTGACTCACTCTTTGCATTTGAATTTTTTAGAAAAAGAAGTCAAGTTTACAAATAACAGACCATCATCGGCTCCGAGGGCAATTGCGGTTGACAATAACACAGTAATCCTACAATCAACATTACCTCCTTCATCGCAAACTCAACCAACAGTCATTGTTCAGGCACCTCCAGCCTCATCAGGTGCACCACTGGTCGAACTTATGACTTCTGTGTCCGGCACTACTAGTTCTGTAATATCCCGTGTTTACGGGACTGAAGGAAGCACATTTATTACCTCAACTGCAAATATGTCTAATGTAGTGACAACAGCAGCACAGAAACGACCGTTAGGAGACTTAAATACAAAGCCAGATTCAAATAATAGTTCTAATGACAATTTAAATGCTAAACGACAAAGGCAGTCGTCAGGTGAAGAAGGAGAAGTTGGCAGTTCTTGACTTTCATCTTAACTTCCAAAAAACTGAAGTTTTTATTTTACAAAAAGAGCGCAACAAATTTGAAGTGTATATGATCTACAAAGTGTGATTTCACCTTTGTTTGTGCCGTGGGTTTTTGGTCGTTATTTTATCGAATGTCGATTTTGTCATTTTTCATCGAATGCCGAAAGAATGGGTCAAATTCAGAGCGATATTCGCTCTCTGGAAAATTGGATAATTATATATTGGCGAACTGTGTTTGGCTGTAAGACGTATCAAGAAAATCCCTTTCAGAACATATATTCTAGTTTCGATTATCTATCTATTAACTAGTCATCGCTAGTATAAAGGACTCAAATGTTGTGTTTCCTTTCGCGAAAACTTCAGTTACATTTGATTACAAGTTTGTCTGTATACTATGATCGAACAAAACTGTAATTTAATTCGCTTTCAGTTCCCGCATGGAACAGTTTGTGTACATTATACACATTTCAACACTTGTTATTTGAATTTATGTTGTGCTCAATTAAATAAGAAACCAAAGTTTGAATAATATTTTTTGTTAAATATACACATTGATAAGTGTTTAGATGCGCACCTATTTTTACATTTAAAAACTTATTTTCTGTTTTGAGCATACCTCGAAAAAAAAACATTCGTGAAAGCAAATTTGCATTCAAGCGGCAAACTCATCACCATTCGATGAAAACAATACATTCGATGCGTTTCTAATTTAATAATTTGACGTGTATTTCACTGGTTCCTGTGAAATTGTTTTGTCGAGTCGATGAACCCACTTCAATATTACCGTCTTTCTTTTAGTCAAATTAAACGTGAAATTTTTCTAAAAAAATTATTTGTTCACATTTTTCACTCGAAACCGGACCGACGACTGTTTTCGCCTTAACAATTTGCTTATCGGTCATTTCTTTTCAAAATGCTAAATATGAATGTTAAATGCTTCACTGGAGTTTTGTTTCAGCACGCAAAAACTTAAAGAATTTGCTTTTATTTCTTTCTCTCTCTCTCTCTCTCTCTCTCTCTCCTATTTAATTCAAATCAAGAGCGAGCAATTTTCAATAATTATTTACTGCGGGCTTAAACGAATGTAAAGCTGTTCAGCTGCAAAGAATATCGTCGTCATTGAAATTATGTGATCGCATTATACGAAGTTATTATGAAACGAAAAGATCTAATCTAACACTAGAATGTGGTAGCTAACTGAGTTAAGCAGTATGCGTTTTTTTGCATTTCGTGGAAGTCTTAAGACCAGTTCAAATTCTAAACCATGCGTTCGGTGATGAGCAGGTGATCCATCTTCATACCTCAGCTAATTGCTTCCCGGTTTTTATACGTCTGAATAGAATCCAACGAAATTTACAGTTAGAGACGTATAAATGCATTTGTAATTGAAATACATGTTTTTCCTGTTCATGAACTTCTATACTCACTTTCACCGACCCAAGAGTCAACTAAGTATATAACTTGAGCAGCTTCCTCGCTCGCTGCTTGCTCAACTCTCCTCATTTAGAAGTGGTCTACAGTAGAAGTAAACTTTGAATTTCATCGTTTTTTTTCTATCGATTTCGAATCTTTTTTCGCGAAAACTTTGTTCATTTTGAAAAATGAAACAAATTCTCTTGCTTTCATTTCAATTGTTAACTTTAGATTTTGGTAAGTTGCGTATTTTCATCGTTTATTACAGATTTCAATTTCAGTGCTGCTAAGTCCGACATCGTATCACAGCGTCACACGAACAGATATTGTCGGCGATAAAAAGCTAACCACAGTTCAAGTAATCGAAAATTCAAGTGAACCAACGGCGGCACTTACTGAACCGATTGAACGTACAACCAAATTATTAATCAATTTAGAGCTTGAAGTGAATCAATATATTCCGAGCGAAGAAGAACCTCCAGTTGAAGGACCGCCGCAATATGCTACGGGCTTAGATTCTCGCGCGGCACCATTCGAAAGGCAAGCAAACCAAATTTCCAATTTGGTTAACACCACAAATCAAATCGCCTTAAATCTTGAAGTGAGAGCAATTGTTCTTGATTCAATTACTTAATATTTAATTTGGCAGCGACTTATTGGCGAACTGGTTGCGAGACGCAGTTTTGTCACAGCTGCGTTGATGCGGTCAATTCTTACTTATGTCCGTCGTGTGAGAACAAGCTTAGAAAGACTTCAAAATCGAATTCAATCTATTCAAACTATGGTCAACGTAGTACCTGCTGGCACTGGAGGCGGAGGAGGTGCAGGAGGATTTTCTACTCCTACGCCCCCGAGTCCAACGATGATTTCACAAATTTCCGAACAGGTGAATACCATTTCGCAAAATATTTCGAACATAGTAAACCGAATCCGAGCGACATTTACACCACCGACATCAGCCCCCAGCGCAACGTCTGCAGGCCGTTAAACTCCGTTTCACAACATAATTTTCGATTACAATGGTGTTAAATGTCACCGATCTCATCGAAATTTATTTATCTTTCAATACTTCATTTACAATAATCGACTATCGAACAAAGTTTCATAAATACGAGAAAAGTATTTTGTATTACGGCCATGTTTCATTTCATTGGTGTTCTTTTGTGAAGGTTTTAGATCCTCACTTCGATATTAAAGTAATTTAATGCACATTTGTATACGCAAATAGTTACACAACTGCTTAAAATTGCATTTAAATCGCATTCTTGTGGCAAGTGTGTAGCTTTTCATGAAAAAGTGCGCGGATCAGATTTTGTCCAAAAGCACAAAATGTTTAATCAATACACGCGCTTCTTTAATCGATGAATAGTTAGAAGAATTTATGTTCTTTGTGTTTTGGCGAGGTTTTGGCACATTTTTACATCTCACAGTCTTTCTAACGATTGCTTTTGTTTAAATAATTGAGAAAAACGGAACCGAAATGTTTTGTAACATCCGATTAGCGAATGTAATGCCTTGTCTCTCGAATTCTCTCAGTGTTGGTTCCAACTGCTCTTGATTTTGAGGTTGGTTTATAAAGTTTGTCAAAAACATCGAAAGACCCTGCGAAAGGTTGCCGAGTCCGCGAATGATAATTCTCACTTTTCCCAATCTCCATATCCGAATCCTGTCCACTCTCTGCTGAACTTTTTCTTCTGAGTCTTCTTCCGGCGTTGTTTGCGTGAATTGCACTTGCAACTTTGTGTCTCTGAGCATTGCTTCCAGTTCCCCGTTGAATAAAAGCATCCAATCGTGAATCGCTTTGAATTTATATTTTACTCTGACTTCTTCGAAGCCGACAGTGAGTCCCAGAGACACGCTTTCGTTCGAGCAAAATACCCACGCCGGTCTCCTGCGTTGAAGAGTATATGCGCGAGTAGCTCCTCCCATGTAAAGGAACAGCTTAAGATTGTACTCCGGCAGGTCGATAGTTGCGTTAGGCAGTCCGAACGGTTCCATGGCACGGACAACTCTACTCGCGAACCTAAACAAGCTGTCCACATATTCATCTAACTCTTCCCCTTTTTCACAGGGCACTTGTCGCTTTTGTCTCGATTTATATTCTTGAATGAAATCTTCGAGGTTTATGTAAGTGGGTGGTTGTACTTGTTCCACGAAAACTTGATTGAGTACAGAAGCAAGTCGCTCGTCGACCGCTTCTCTCACTTTTCGCATAATCATCGGCATTATGTGAGCAATAACGCTCTTGTAGTGTTGCGGATATTTATTGTCGAACATTGAGCTGTGAAATTTTTCAGTCGCATTATCGTAAAAACTTTTTACTGTCTTCCTCGTCACTATAAACGTTTCATCGGTTTCATTCAATATATTCGCAGACCAAGTGGTCGACCACTTCTTCACAGTTATGTCCATCTTACCCTTATCATCTATTCGATCGTTCCCGACACTCATTTGATACGTGCCCACGATGCGAATGTTATTCGCTTGAAGCAAAACGCTGCTGTCTTTAGTTTTCGTATTCACAGCGACATCGTTTACGCTTAAATTAGATAAACCGTACAAAAGCATATTGTGAATGGAAGCGTTTACGCATTGGCCATTCTCCTCGAACATAAACCACAATGAGTAGAGCGCGAAAGGATCCGAAGTCGGAATCTTCTCCGTGCCATATTTGACGATTTTTTGCGCGATTTGCATTCGTGTTTTGATCAAACGACGAGCGTGCTCCAAACTCGATGCTCTACTATCCCAGGAATCGAAAATGAAAGCATCTAAAACAAGCAAACGATTGAAATGTTGTTCTTAGTTTATTTACTCTTTCGGCAATAAAAAAAAAAACTTTGCAAACACACAGAAAACGATGAAAACAAATGGAGCGAGCAAAATACCTTTCTGAAGATGCCCGTCGAAAACTTTTTTCGTCGAAATGTTGATCAAAAACACAAACGCCAGAACCGAAGTGCAAATAACGATGACGAGTCTATGGAACGGCGAGATGTGCCCGCTGTTGCAGTTCATTTTAGGAAGAGTTAATTCACAAGATTATCGCGTCTCAATTCATAACGCTGACTACGGAAGCGACTGTTTTCGATTGTCGTCGATTCTTAAAATAAATTAAATCAAAACAAATGAACGCTTTTCAGCTGCGATAGCAGACGAAAAAATTTCTCGCGTTTCGACTGCAACTCGAATACTGGAAGCTTGCTTTCGATCTCGATGCAGCAATCATTGAAGCGTTTATTATAAACACCTCAGACAGTGAAGTGGATGCGAACAGTTTAACTTTCTTCCAAATTGAGGCCATAAAGTAAATGGGTCGCGAAAGAGAGAGAAATGCAACGAGTGAGCTGCAATTTACTTTTTAAAGTAGTCAAAAGCGAAATGATATTTTCAAAAAAAACTTTTAAATATAACCAAAACAAGCAAATATCTAAAAAAAGGTGAATGTGCTTTAAATTTAGTCGAAGTTTCAGGACCGTTAACCTGTTGACCGTATATTCTAGAAGGTTGCAAGCGTTTGTAATCGCATTTAGACATTTCACAAGATTTCTATCGACTATTATTCTCCATTCACGTTCGCTATCGTAAATGCGCATAATTTACTTTCTAAAGGTTACATAAGCTCTGAACGCAGTTTAACTTGTAAGAAAGTTTTTCTCTTTATTCAACGCACTGTGCGCATCAAACGATTTTCTTACCTCGATGAAATGTTCAATTACGCGCTTGTTTCACTCTTATCGGAGTTTTTCAATTAAACTCTTAAATCTATTTGAAACAACAGGTCTTTAACCGAAAGCGTTTGTTTGCTTCGATTTCATATAAACTAGAATTAGCGTTTGGTTTACTCTCTCGCCAGCATAATTTCATTGTACTTTGATTAATTAAATTATTTACGCCTATTGAGCAATGATTACAATTTTCAAATGCGCATAATTTGTATGAAGAGTAGTTTTGGGTCAAAACGAGTAAAGAAGAGCTCGTTGATGAGCCAGAACACGCAAAGCTTTGCACATTTCCAGGAAGAAAGTCACTCTTATCTCGGCCACTATTCATTCAACAATTCATTGAATTGTGCGAATGTGAATCTCTAATTTTGAGCTGACAAATGTGAGATTTTTTCAAAACAAAAGCTCGACGTTAATTACGAACGAATCTAACGCTTGAGATCTGCATCTCATTTCACTTGATACGACTTTTTTACATAAATATGAATTTAAGCGAATTATATTACGCGTTTCTAAAGAGCAAAGTTCAGTTCATTTTTTTTGCTCAGACTTGGAAGTGAAATGATTTCGCCCGATGATTATGAGTTTTGAAAAAGAAACTCGAAAATTCTCATCTTCCATATTGAGCGAAGTAATGAGACAGCTTTTGATTTATTCACGAAAACTGAATCTACTACAACTCGTTAAAGTGCGAGAAGTAGTTTTCGTCGGAAAAAAAGCTAATGCGAGAATTTATAATCTAAATTAGTAAAATGGTTAGAAGAGAGAACAAAATTATCGTTTCAAAAAAGAAAGTCGAGCAAAAGTTGTTTGCGAGAAACAGCGCTGATATTAAGGCAAGTTTCTCTCTCAACTCTCTTATTTCGCTCAGACATTTTAGGCATTCTAAACGATTTCACTTTGATTTACATCGCTTATAGCTACCAATAAATAGAATCGTTCTTCACGTTTCAGGTCTGATTTTATTTTTTTAATTCAAAGAATTGAGTGCATTTAAAGAGCGAATTGCGAAAGAATGGCACTCGCAAAATGTGGCGAGCAGCGTTTATGCTTTCAAATTGATTAATTTAATTTTAAATATTGAGCTCGGAAATAAATAAAATATATAAACGAAGTGAAAAATATTTAATTTGAGCAAAATTCAATTTTTTAATTTTAAAATACTCAGATTAAGCTGATTTTCTCGAATATTTCTCCGCCTTGACTGTTTTATATTCACAAATTCATCGAGAATTGACTTTTCAAAGAGTGAATTGTAAACTTATTCAGTGAATGTACAGTAAAACGAGCAAAATAGGGGCAATCACGTGATATTAAACTATGTCGCTATTGCGTTTAGATAGAGAAGTGGCTTCTACTTGTTTTGTCTGTTGTAATTGTTCCACAATTACGCGCTTATTTTAAAAGTTCGCAATATCGACTAGTTTTCTGTTAGAAAATTTATAAAACCATCTAAAAACTTTAAACTTAGACGATTTGATAAAATTCAATAAATTTCTTATTTCTCCTGCCTCAAACGCTTTAATCGCTTGGATTATTCGAAATTCAAAAAGTTCAAATATCTTTGCTATTTGTAAATTATATTCAATAATTGAAAGTTAATTTTAAATAATTATTTTAAATTAACATATTAAAGTACTAGAAATTGATTCAAAATTATTTGCAAACAAAATTAGCTTTTATATTAGATGAGCGATTTGAGCAAAATTTTTCAAAATTATTTTCACAAAAAAATCAAATAAAAACGTCAAATCAAAAGTTTTTTGATGTAAAAATAATTTTTATGTCCAAATTTTTTAAATGAAACAAAATTTGAATTATATTAACGACTTCATTTAATGAATTTGATAAAATATATTTATAATTGAATTGGTAAAATTTTTTTCAGAAATTTGAACTTTAAAACTATTTTTACATCGTAAATTTTTATTTAGTGTTTTTAATCTACTTTTGAGAAAATGAGAAAAATTATTCCTTTTTCTAAAATTTTTTAAAAATTTAATTCACTAACTTATCCATTGCGGAAACATTTTTTATTTTAATAGAAATTGTTTTTGTTATTTTTAATTTGATTTAATTGAATTTTGTTAATTTTGATTAATTTTTTTTTTCGACAACGATTTGTTTCGACGATTAACATAGACCAAACTTAAAGTTAATTTTATCTTCTAAATTATCTTGATTTAAATTTAAATTGATGAAATAATATAACAGCTTTCTGATATTATGAAATAATAAAAATCAAAATCTTTAGGCTTTTGGGAAAATAATTAAACTTTCGATTCATTTTAAGAAATTCTGTATAAGAGTTTGTTCAGCGATACATAATTGAACCAGCGAATAGTCAAAGTTGAATACATGAAGTCAATTACAAATTGTGAAATTTACTCAGAAAAGACTTACAATGTGATTTATAAAAACACTACCGCATTTTTTAAAGATAAAAAATTTCGGCGAGGCACCAAAATACGTGACCCTCCATACGAGCAACTACACATACGTTTTGTTAAATGTTTGGCGGCTGATTTTGTGGAAATAGCAAGGAAGTCCTTTGAAAAAACTATTTGCCAATAAGCATTAGTTATTCGGCTTTTGAATGATCGTGTATTCCTTTGGCATTAAGACGCATTAGTATTTTATTTGCTTTTTGTAAAAAATGTCGTTTCTCGATCTAAAAGTAAAGTTTTCATTCTGCTTCGAGTATAAATAGAAAATATTGCGCAAACTTTGTTATTCACGAAAAGTAGAAACGAAGAATGAATAAGCAATGATTTGTGTAACTCATAGTTAAAAAAATTCTTGGAAAAAGCTAAATTAGGAAGGTAAAAAAAGTCTAAAAATAAAGCGACTGAATAGCGTATATAAGGAAAATTTTCTCTGCATAGAAGAATTTAAAATTAAACAAAGTTTGAGTTTATCGAAAGACAAATTATTTGTTTTAGATGCTCCGTCATTTGAATTTTTTACACTTGAAAAGAACGTCAATGAGAATCGCCAACCTGAATTTAATAATATTTTATATTAAGAATTATAATTTATCTTTGCATTTTAGATTGTTTAATTTGAAATTCAAACTTTGAATTCAGTTATAAATTCAAAAAATTAAAAGTTGATATTTTTATAGTTTTAGGTGTTGATTTTTGATAAGAAAATTCTTCAATCTTCTAGAAAGTCAGCTATTCTAAACGCTAAGTTATTTTCTTTTGAATTAAAAACATTTTTGGCAAAATTTTCTTATCAGGGGCTTTGAAATTTTTTTTAGTCTTGAGCATTTCAGAGTTGTCATTTGCTTTAAAAGCACTTTAAATTTTTTTATTCTCATTTTTATTTGATCGTTTCTATGGAAAAAATGAGCTTTCAATGCACATTAATATAGGAGTTGACATTTGTGTGAAAGGAGAAAATTTTTTGGAACGAAAGCATTTTTCACATTCATTTTGGTGCTTTGTGAACACTTCGCGAAAAGTAGCTCAAAAAGAAATTTAAAACTAGAAAACAAGCGTCAATTATAAGTGAAACGAATGAATTCCGACTTTTCAGTGCGTCGGTTAGAGTGGCCTGCTTTGGCCCACATAGATTTTCACTGCCACTGACACAGTGCACTGATTTTGCGATTGAAAACGTTGAATGTTAATCGATAAAATAAACAATGAAAAACTGAGATATGCGAAGCAAAGTAAATAATGTGTTATTTGCATGTATGTAGTATTTTTCTTTGTGTACACTATGGCAACTTATTGATTTTGAATTCCTCTGATTATTTTTGCATCTCGTCAGTTTTTTTCTGCGAACATTGAAACGGTAGATTCGAACTTTTTGAAGGCTGCTTCTCTGCGCAACAAACGGACTTCAATTCTAAGCATGAAACTTTTTTCTCGATGTTCTCCGCTTCAATACGATTAATTTTCGCTTGCAAACGATCAAAAGATTTCGTTTTTATAGTGGAAGATGGGTAAAAATTTCTTGAGTCGAGCGGACAACAAAATCGGCGATATGTTAACCGAGATGGAAATGTCTCAAGTGAACCAGAAGAAGCGATTTACGTTGAATTGGTGCGCATTGAGATCTGTTTTTCGCAACAAATATCAACAAGAAGATGTACTCGTAATTTCGGGAACTGTTTTGATGCTTATTGGCTTTTGCGTTGCGGCTCTGGGCGTATCGGTTTTCGTGAAGAACATCGAGGTATCAAATTTTTAAAAGCTTGAGGTTTTTCAAATTTTCTTCTCTACTCGCAAGCATCACGAGATGGTTTTCGCATTAGGCTTTTGTATGTTCATGCTCGGAATGCTTATGTTTCTTGTCAGATTAATGTTTTGGGAGCCGAAAATTTGTCCTTTTTTATGTCCGCGCAGAAAGAAACTTCATAAGAAAATTCCGCGAAATCCAGCGCTGTTCACTGTTGCCAGCGCAGCGATGTCCACGATAACATCGATCGGAGTGCGCTATAGCACTGGAGCTTCGATGAACACCGATGTAGGTTTGATGCAAAAAATAGGCTCTTCTGCTCCTCGAATTGTACGAGCTTTTCATTTGAGCACTTTTTTGTACACTTATCCGCATCACCATTGATCGTATGAGCAACTTTTAATCACAATTTCTATCTGCACTTTGAATGTGCGTTTGATCACGAATCTCAATAAATGCATTTGATTAAAGATTCCTTTTGTGCGAAATGAAAACCGTTTTCCATGTGATTACAAGTGATCTTTCTTACTTTCTTATTTGTCACCATCATAATCATTCAAAAAAAAGCAAAACGTCACCATGGTGAATGTTAAAAATTTTGATTTTTTTTAAAGCAATTTGCTAAAAATTTTTCCGAAATCACAAATTTTAAATTAATTTAATATATGTGAATAATAATAATGGAAATAACGGAAAAAGTTTAAAAAATTTCTCGCTCGAAATCATTATCATAATTAGAGTGATAAGATCACTCATTTGGTTAATTTTATTGCCTTAGATCTTTTGTATGTGACCTAAAAGTGAAACACTTTCTTATTAACATTTAGAGTTAATTTTATAACATTTTACCTACTTTTACTTTCAAATTACATGGTAAGTTTACAATTCATGAGCTTGTGCTCTGATCAAACTTTCCTATGTGAACGCGGCATGTGTAATGAGCAGCTCGCGTTTTATTCAAATTGGGTCAATAACATCTACTATTCAACAACATTTCAATTTCTAATACTCTTTTGAGCGAAAACCAAAATTTATAATCCAAATTTGTGTCGGCGAAAAAAGAAGAAATCATTAGTAATCGAAACACAATGTTGACGCAATTTTTAAATTCAAAATTTTGTTTATGAAGTTTAGTGAATTGAACAGGAAGACCTATTTTCATGTCCAATTGAAGATTAGTTGAATTGAGTTTACTTAAGCTTCTTGTCTCATTGACTTGAAAAAGTTTAATATCGCAACTAAGCATGCTGCTTATCGTTGTCACATTCAACTCTTATGAAAAGAGTAGTGAAGCCGACTCAACAACGAAGCGAGAAGATCCTCGGCTCTCTTGTAATTCTTATGCAATTGTAACATTGTATGCAATTTGTTCGGAATTCTATCGCAATAAACTCGAATACCTGCAGCTTTTTTTGATTGAATCGGTTGTACTATTGTAGCGAGAAAAAATTGTTTAAATACATCAAATATGCTTCGTCGCGAAGTGAAAGTTTTTTATGCCCGTATTAGTACATACAAAATTCGATGGATATTGATTACGAATAGTAGAAACACAAAGTTCAAATGAAACAAAATTTAGGCTTCATATTGTAACCTGCGTCCCGTAAAAATCTAGAATTTTTTTTAGATTGGTGTATTCGGTGCACCCAAAAAGTTAAATTTAATCTT